>PVJS01010581.1:17216-47788 GCA_004027185.1 Glis glis | reverse complement strand
CCCCGCCTCCCCCCACCCGTATGAAGTACCAAGAATGATGTTGGTATATTTTCACATGTACATGTTATTTATGATAGTAATTCCATTGATTCCCTTCTTTCTTGCCCTCCCCCTTCCATTGTACCACTTCCCTTGTTCTGTTGAGGGTTCTCCATTATCAACCAGAGTCCCTTGTGTGACCCTACTACTCCTTAGGTTGTGCATATTAATGAAAACATATGTCCCTTCTTTTTTTGTGATTGACTGATCTCGCTTAACATAATGTTCTCCAGATCCTTCCACTTTTTTGCAAATGATGTTGTTTTGTTCTTCTTTATGGCCGAGTAGAATTCCATTGTGTGTATTTCCCACAATTTTGTAATCCACTCATCTTCCCCCCTTCTTTTTAACTGATGGGTTTGATTTGTTTTTCTTTGGAACTGTGCACTGACTGAGCCAGCACCCTCCTCTCTGCCCACTTCCCCTCTGTCAAGCGAGGAAGGAGGTGCCCATGTCTGAATTTTAGGATAACGCCGCAGCATGGCATTCGACCTGGAACATGAACAGAGCCTCATTGTGTGACATCAGGACAGAAGAGAAGCAGAACTTGAAGAGCATATTTTTTAAAATCACTTCCAGTTGGACATGGTGTCACACGCTTATAATCCTAGCAATTTGGGAGGTTGAAACAGGAGGTTGCAAGTTTGAGGCCAGGCTGGACAACTTAGTGAGGCTCTGTCTCAAAATAAAAAATAAAAAGGGCTGGGGGGTATAGCTTAGCAGTAAAACACCCTTAGATTCAATTCTGAGTAACACAAATAAAAAATAAAATAAAAGTAAACTGATTGACTTAGGGTTAATGTTCCCAACTTTTAATTTAAAATTCAAGGGGGAGCCAGGCATGGTGGCACACACCTATAGTCCCAGTACTTGGGAGTCTGAGACAGGAGGATTATAGGTTAAAGGACAGCCACAGCAAGTGGTGAGACTCTCATCAATCTAGTGAGACCCCACTTCAAAATAAAAATAAAGTAGGGCCGGGGATGTGGCTTGGAGGCAGAATGGCCCTGGGTTCAATTCTGAGTACCACTAAGAAAAAAAATTTTTAAAAGCAAAGGAACAAACTATTTCATATTTTTCTCTCATAAAACAGTAATTTGGCAATCCCAGTACTTGGGAGGCTGAGACAGGAGGATCGCAGGTTTGAAGCCAGCCTCAGCAACTTAGGCTCTCAGCAACTTAGCAAGACCCTGTTTCCAAATAAAAAATAAAATAGGGCTGGGGGTGTAGCTCGGAGGTAGAATGCCCTGGGTTCAATTCCTAGTGCCAATAAATAAATAAATAAAATAAAAAAGTAATTTGTAGGGTTTGTTTGACCCTCAGTCTCTTTGGGGGATCTAGTTCCTTGACTGAGTGGACTCTCTCCCCCTGTGTGTTCTTCTAGTCCTTCACATTCTACTGCCATGGTATCTCGCAAGTTGGCTTCTACCCTTTCCATCGTAGCTCACAGGTCTTCGCTAATTCTCACCCGAGCTACTGTATTCACATCGGTCTCACACCTCCCAGTCTTCTCCTACAGCTCATTCTACATGCTGCTGCTGGCTGAACACTGCTAACATGTAGTTCTGACCATTTACAGTCGTGAGTGTTTGTTAAGGACAGTCTCTCTATGCCAGACACTGTGCTGGACTCTAAAGATTCAGAAGAAAAGACACACAGGTTGTTCACCTGGTGGAGCTCACACTGTAATGATGTCATTACTCTTTCCAAAATCCATCAATGGCCAATGGAATGAAGTGTAGTTTCCTCATGCTGCCCAGCAGAGGATATGAGCTAAGTGACTCTAGATTTATCTCCTACTGTGCCCTTGCCTTCTGTTCTAGTGAGATGGGTTTTAATCAACTTGAATTCTGCTACATCCATGCTCCTATTTATTCTGACTTCTGTACCCAGAATCCTCTCTCCCTCTCCACCTTGACCTCCACAAACTCAATTTATATCTTAAAGCTGGTTTCAAGTGAAATGTTCATGAAGTCTTTAGCTGACCTCATAACCCAAATATTATCTTTTCCTATACTGACCTCCTGGAAGTTTCATTTTACTTTGCATTATAGTAACTATGGATTTGTTTGATTGCTGTCTTGCTCCCATTTTATTATGTTCAGGAATTAGCACAGAAACGTTTATAAATCACAGAGAGTACATGACTGAGGGCTCATTTTTGGGTACATACCCACTTTAAAACTCTCTTTCCCCCCTTCAGACCAGAAAAACCTTGACCTCATCAGAGGTAGACGTCAAGGACATGTAGAAGCAAGGAAGACTAACTGGGCATGGTGGCACATGCTTGTAATCCCAGTACTTGGGAGGCAGAGACCAGAGGATCCGGGTTCGTGGCCAGCCTCAGCTACTTGGTGAGGCCCTCCGCAACTTAGTGAGACCCTGTTTCAAAACAAAGAATAAAAAATAGCTCAGAGGTAGAATGCCCCTGGGTTCAATCCCCAGTACAAAAAAAAAAAAAAAAAAAGAAGCAAGGAAGACTGATGGGCTCTTCCTTCGAAGAAATTAATGTGAAATTTGAAAGAATTTAATGTGAAATTTGAACCTGCATAGGGGTTAGTCAAATGCCAAAGGGTAGGAACGGTTAAATCTATTAGTTTATACAAAAGCACAGAAGAGAGACAATACATTGATGATAAGACACTGGAGCCAGGTTAATATCTTAGTGGAGCAATGCAACCCAGACCCACTGAAAAATCATGACAGTCTTCAACAATAATTATCATACTAGTTGTATGTTGGGGTGAGTGGTTCAGGTCACAAGGAGCCTGCTTCATCAACAACTACACCTCCACATTCTACTCCATGTCTCCAGACACACGTGGGCTCTGGCAGCCTGGTTTTCATGGCTGAGCAACTCAAGCCCGGCCAGTCAGATTTCCTCAGTAAAAATGTTTTACTGAGCCAAAAAATTCCCACTTAGAAGTGTGTTGGACCTCTTCTAGTGTTTCTCCAGCTCCTACTATGCACAAGTTATTTACCATTGGTGTAAAGAAATCCAAGAGTTTTATTTTCCATTTTGTTTAACATCTTCTTTTGATCAGAGAGCAAACTATTTCAGGCCATACATATTTAAAAGCTTTATGTTGGCCGGGCATGGTGGCGCACACTTGTAATCCCAGTACTTTGGGAGGCAGAGACCGGAGGATCCGGGTTCGTGGCCAGCCTCAGCTCTCTCTCTCTCTCTCTCTCTCTCTCTCTCTCTCTCTCTTTCCCCCCGTTTCTCTCTCTCTCTCTCTTTCTCTCTACCTGGTGAGGCCCTCCGCAACTACATGAGACGTGGTTTCAAAATAAAGTATAAAAAAGTAGGGCCGGGGGTGTAGCGCAGAGGTGGAACGCCCCTGGGTTCAATCCCTGGTACTGCAAAAAAAAAAAAAAATAAATAAATAAATAAATAAAAGCTTTATGTCTATAATTAAATCTGAAGTCTATGCTCCCTGTTTCATTTGATAGATAATATTTACTCTGTGAGCTGCTGATAAATGTTCATCAATATTCTAAAAGGCAACTAACTTTGGGAGAGAAAGGGGCAATGAGTTCAGAAAACTTATTCATCTCTTTAATCAGATCAAGTTCATCCAACAAATTTAGGCTGGGCTGATAAATAGTTCTAGGAAAATTCATTGAGGGATGCACTGAAATGGCCTCCTTAGAACACCCCATTGGAATTATTCTTTCCATAGAAATAACACTACCGTGATCCAGTGATTCACCGTGCATTGCTCACTAGACCCACAGGGAGCCAGCAAACATGGCATCCCGCCCAACAAAATAAATATAGTCTAGCAGCAGAGTGTTTCTCCAAATTACCCAAGCATAGGACTCACCTGGAGCACTTGTAAACACACAGATTCCAGGAGCCCACCCCAGATCTGCAGATCAGAATCTCTAAGAAACAGGCCTAGGACTCTATGCATAACAAGCATTCCTATGAGAGTCACAATTTCTGCTTAGCATGACTGTAAGAATGATCCCCAAAATACCAGTACTTGGCAGGCTGAGACAGGAGGATCACAGTTTCGAAGCCAGTGTATGGTAACTTAGTGAGACCCTTCTTCAAAATAAAAAATAAAAAGGGCTGGGGATGTAGCTCAGAGGTAGAATGCCCCTGGGTTCAATCATCAGTACCACACACACACAAAAGGATGACCCTTGAGTTCCACACCCAAAAGGGACCCCTGTCAGATATTGGTGAGTGAGGTTTGGGGTCACCTGTCTATCTTCTGGTTGCATTTTCTGAATTTCATTAAATTCTCTGGCTCCCTTTCAAATGTATCCTCTGGGAAAGGCTCAGTAGCTTTTCCAGAGTTTAGCTACCTTGTTCCCTCATGACATGGCCAACTGGAGACCCAGTAATAAGGCAACTGGCCTGTAGCTTCTCCCCATTCTTGCCCTAGTCCTCCCAACTGCACACCGCACTCAAAGGCATCCCTGACTGGGTATCACCTGGCCTGGATAGACTGCAGGAAGGTGACGTACATGTCATCCAGAAGTATATGAGAGCAAATTAGGTCCATCCTTGCAACTCAGGGTGATGGATGATCACAAACGCAGCACTTTTGCTGTGTAAACATTTCAAAACAACTGGAGTGGTATAAGCTCATCTATTTGACAATCTGAAGCAAACGCCCCCAGAGTATTACTGAAGGATGCATCTCGTAGTAATACCTTTGAAATAAATTTTGTAGAAAAGAATTTGCAGGAGAACAGCCCTTGGCCAGCCCATTTCACAAACCACAAATGTGTTCTCAAGGTCAATGTGCAGATAGCCCCGCTGTGCATCCAGCTGTCACACAGGTTCACTGCTCCCCGGGAAATGCCAGAAGCCAGCCAGAGGCGTGACAGGGAGGGATGATGGTGACTGACCCTCGCTCACCATGTCTCATGCTGACGGTGCTCCAAGCAACAAAGTATGGGGTCTGCTTGGGAAAGTACAAAAGGCATGAGTGAATCAACAGACAAAAATAGAGAATGGGAGGCAAGAAGGGTTTATTCACTGATTTACTGGTAACAGTTAATCAAATGATATAATGATACAGAATTTTAATTTTAATCATTTTAGTTTATCGGATGTGCAGGACATGTGTGCTTCTCTCCACAAAAGCTAATGAGAGAACATGTCCAATCAAACCACTTTGTTCTCTGAAACAAACAAACTGATATTTTTGACCATTAAACCCACTTTCCCAGGGTTGATGGATGAGACTCTTAACAAACCCAGGAGAAGAAAAGAATAGCTGCCCTCGCCTGGTAGGAATTGCAATCTTAGTTAAAAAAAAGAAAGAAAGAAAAAATAATTCTGAAATGCCTTTAGCAAGGCCTCACTTTCTCTCCATAATTGTGCTCGTGGGAGACGCTGGGCAAATGGTCTGGACCATAAGACTTACCTGGGTGAGACTCAAACCCCCTTAGAATGACATGGGTACAAAAGCGTTCAGGTCAGACAGACAGGAAGAGGGAGAGCCATCAACAGACACCTGTACCATCCTTAGAAGAAGCAGAAAGTGCTACTAAAACAGACGACAGGGAAGAGGGAAGCTCTGTCTTCAACACTATATACAGAGATAATATGTAATAATACACACACACACACACACACACACACACACACAGGAACCATCTATCTATGTTCTAGAGCGTCAGACTAGTAACTTGTCAAATGTGTGCAAACTCCTTCTGTGGGCAGAAGGAGTGCTACTGTGTGCCCAGATGGGTACATGGACAAATTATGTTTACCCAACTTCAGAGAAACTATGCCAAAATATTCCTCCCAAACAAATGATTTCACTTCTTGTTTTCCTCCAACACCAGCCTGACAAACTGTTCTAGGCATGTAGTTGACTTTTCAAAAATGTGTATGCAATCATGGCAAAGAGCGAGTCCCTGTGCTTCGGGAGCTGCAGAAAGGCCTTTGAATGGCACGTGTACTGCCTCCTGATACAAAATGTCATCATCCTAAAGTATAGGAGAAAGGACCTGCCACAGCAGGGACCTGGCCTGACCCTGCGGTCTGTGCATCAGAGGAGGCCAGGTGCCCAAAGCAGCCAGAAAAGAACGCCACTCTCCCCAAAGTTCATGGTGACAAAAACAAAATAGGAAGTCCAAGCTTCAGTGCCTGGAGACTCTGGTCACTTGGCTCTTCATTCACAAAACATAATCCATACAAAAGGAGACACAAGCAGAAAAGCATTTAAGTGGCTTCTGGTAGAGCCTGAGTCTCCTTTCACCCACAGAGCTGAACAACTTTGAACCCCGACCGCAAATGTACTGTTTCCTGACCAACAGTCATTTGATACTTCCGATGCCTTCTAAAGAGACTCTGTTGCAGCCATGATTTAAAGGAGTCTCTACATTTCACAATCTACAATTTTATATCATTTAATTCCTTTAAACATCATGTATCAGAATAGACAAATTAGGCATAATTAAACAGTTGCCTTTTTGCAACATCTACAAACTTCCTGCAAAACAAATCTTTTTTGGGGGGGTGTTAAGTATAGTTTATTAAGTTTCTCTTATGGTTTTATAAACTTTTCTCCATTTTTAACACCTCATAAAATTAGTTTTTAATGTTTGCAAAGCCTATCTTTTAGTCATGTTTATGTTTATTGGCATTATAGAATCCCAGAAGTCTATTTTACCAGTAAACATTCCATTTTACTAGTATACAGAAATGAAAGAAGATGTTAGATTCTTTTTTTAATTGATAACAAAATTCTAATTCATTTAAGAATTTTGTCCTGCCAATTGTAATTTTTCTTAAATATTCCCCACCAGGAAAAGAATATATTTTCTCAAGTTGCATTCAAAATCTCACCACCTCCTAATAATTCTTTGACTCCATTCCATCTACAATCTTCCCCTCTCTCATTTCAAAGTGAAAATAAATCACTCTATTAGTTTTTGCTCCTATAGTTTTGCTCCTATTCACTAATGTGCTACAACACATATCTCACTAGAATATAATTTTTCCTGCATGTCTTTCCCACCTGTGGGCTACAAGAACTGGGGCTGTACTGTCTTCATTGCTTCACTAATTCATTTATTCAATAAACATCCTGTTGCACTGTTCTAAGCCCCGTTTATCAGCTCTGTTACAAGAGACATTAAATGGCTGGGTGGTTTTTTTTTTTTTTTTTTTTTTTTTTTTTTTTTTTTTTTTTTTTTTTTTTTTTTTTTTTTTTTTTTTTTTTTTTTTTTTTTTTTTTTTTTTTTTTTTGCCTAAGCAAAGGGGAAGGGTTAAGTAATAAGTAATTTCCCAGCTCCCTCTCCAAGAAGGCAATCTTTCATTCTTCAGTAGCTCTTTCTAGTACTTCCTCCACAACATAACAGTTTGTACTGCGAATCTATCCTGCTTCTCACCTCTCCAAATCCCTTAAAGTGAGGACTGCTTAAAACATCTCCATACCTTAAAGGACAACTACAGTTGGTAGCTCCAGCTGTGGTTCCCTGGGATGTTCATTCCCAAGGGGCTCTTCCGATCAGCACCACCTGATGATCTCAGGGATTCCTCTCTCCTCCTCTTGACTGAACCCTCCAAATGGGCATAAACCATTCCCTCAATTCTCCATAATTTTCCATGTTACATATAGTAAAAAAAACATTGCTAAAAATGAGAAAAATAACCCCCAAAGAAATCTAGACACAGTTCCTGGATATGACAATTCTTGAAGCCCAGGTTCTGACTTAGCCACCTCAGATAACCTCTACCTACATCTACCCAAACGCAAGGGACACCCCAAGGCAAGAGACAAGGAACACCCCAAAACAGTACTGTCCTATTGTAATCAAGGATCTGTGATAGGAATGAGCTCCATCCCCTTCCCCTCAGTCCACCTTGAGTTCTCTCCATTCCACTTTGACATCCTCTCCTTCCCTCTTAGCTCTGCCTTGAGTTCCCTCCCCTTCTACCCTCAGATCCTCTCCTTCCATCTCAGCTCCACGTTGAGTTCCCTCTCCTTCCTGCTCAGCCCTGCCTCCATTTTCCTCTCCCTCTGCCTTGATATCCTCTCCTTCCTGCTCAGCTCCACCTCCAGTTCCCTCTCCTTACTCAGCCCCACCCGGAATTCTCTCCCCTTCGGCCTTGAGATCCTTTCCTTCCTGCTCCCAAACAAATCTTTACGTAAAAATCGTCTTTTGAGTTTCTAAAATAAACTTTGTTTTCTGTTTTCTATTTACAGTAAAGATGCTTGTTTTGCAGTTGGGGAGCAGTGAACCGTTCCCCACCTCTTAGACATGTTTATCAAGAGAGCAGTCAAATATCAAAAACATGACATTATCCTTCGAGTTGCCAGTTTAAGGACAGCACCAGCAGAAACTGTTTTTGCTAGGTGGTATGTGTTTTCTGCATGGAAGCCAATCACCCCCACACACAAACACCTCCCTCACACCAATATGTTGTAGTTCTGGTAAGTTCACAGCCATTGTAATGATCAAAAGAGGTTGGGAAATTAGTGTCCTCTATACAAAGCCACGATTCCCTATGGCGGAGATGCTCAAAATTCAACCTGCGCACAAATCACCCTGGGGTCTCCTTAAAATACAGGCTTTGATTCTGTGGTTCAGGGGTGGGGCTTGAGGTTATGGGATCCTAATAAGCCCCAGGTGGTACTGATGCTGCTGCTCTATCGACCCTATTCTCAGTAGCAGGACCATCTACCATGATTCTTGGAAGTTCAAAGGAATCCCTGACCCACAAGAATTCCCACCACATGAAAAGGAAAAAGATATTATTTAAAGAAAACATACAAAAAGTATGGAGAAACTGTAGTCCTCACGTCTGGAGAATGGGAGGGAAAGCAAATTTGGGATTCTTGGTCCTTCTGTTGACTCTCACCATCATTCCATTCTGCTCCCCTCAAAACTGACATGGCATCCTGACTCCCTCAAGAGAGATGGAGATTATTTGTTGCCAAGATTCACCGGTATCCAGGATACAAAGGCATTATCTTTTATCATCTCCTTGCAACTACCGAGAGGCCAGCTTGCTAGAGCAGCGGCCATACGACTATCTCTGGAATTCGAAATTCATATAAACAACCTTGAATGTAAGAGTTCCACAACATCTACAAATATAATCTTATTTGAGTTTAACCAAACTATTCTGGTTAAGCAATTTTTTTGCTCACTTTTCCTCTTCCTGATTTAATTTAGAGCATTTAATTAACACTCTGAAAAAAAAACACCCTTAACTCTGAGTCTAGCCACAGCAGGAACACAACGTTGGAGCCTATTCAAAGTCTTTGATTTTAAAAGATGGAGCACAAAAGGGAAAAGTTTAAATTGTATTCACTAGAACTGAAATCTATAGCTCCTCAAGCACAGCTTTAAATCTCAAACACCCACAGTATCCCCTAGAAGCGAATGGAATCCATAGTACATCAAATCACTCATAGACCCATTAAGGTCCCCAATAAAGGAACACATGCTCTATGAGTATAAATTCTTCGTCCTACTTTAACATTTAAAAACACAAGCCAGGTGCGGCGGTGTACACCTGTAATCCCAATACTTGGGAGCCTGAGACAGGAGGATTGCAGGTTTGAGGCCAGCCCCAGCAACTTAGTAAGACCCTCAGCAACTTAGCACCTGTTTCAAAATAAAATAAAATAAATATAAAAGGGGTTGTGGTTCAAAATAAAAAAGGGATTGTGGGTGTAGCTCAGAGGTAGAATGCACCGGAGTTCAATCCTTAGTACCACACACCAAAAAAAAAAAAAAAAAAAAAGAGAGAGAGAGAGAGAAAGCTGCTGAACTAAAAAACACTTCTCTGTTATTAATCTTAGTGACCTCACACTGGACGGAAGCTAACATTTTTTTTCTTTTTGGTGCAGGGGATTGAACCCAGGACCTCATGCACTCTACCATTGAGCAAGGCCACCAGGTTCCCCAGCTCTCTTGAAACAACAGAAAGCAACAACCATTGCTTAGATACAGTGTGAAGAGGCAGTATCTCTCAAGGCAAACATGAACCACTAACCGCTTGACTTTGGAGCAGGAGATTCTTTTTCTCCACCTCCTGGAAAAGCTGCTGTACGAGAAGAGTCCTGGTTTTCTGGATTCTTTTTACTAATTAGACTAAAGGGCCTAGACAAGAGGACTAGCTCCTGCAGCTAGAATTACAATAGTCCTCCCAGCCTTGTGATGTCAAACTGGAGAAGTCAGCTTTGGGGCCTGGCAGCCAGTCACCCGATTCTGAGGGGCTTCCCCTAGAGAGGCGAGCACAAAGAAAGCATGTGGGGGGCAGGCAGTGTATGAAATCAAACCGGATACACGTTCCCCAAAAATGTAGGCATAATGGAGTATCTCCAACAATGTAAAACAACACTAATACCATAACCTCATTAACTAACCTACTTACTATGTATTCTTGTTGCTAATTCCCCTGAGTGGCGCTGGATTCCAGGCCTCCCACAGATGATTTGAAACTCCTGTGACGATGAGAGCAAACTGATAGTGAGCACCAGCATGCCTGCTTCTTTTAGAATGTCATCATAAAAAATGGAAGTGTATGTATTCCCAGAGTGTGGATGAGCAAACATAAGGTAATTAGTACTGTTGTTATTTTAGAAATGGATTCCAGGTCCGAGGACATTTATACTATATTTTGTAAATTACTGTTAGTTCTTCCTTATTCGCTACAGATGCAGCCAGTAAGTCAAGGAGAGGTGGCCATGGGATTGCTCCCCCCAAGAATTATGCCTGAACTGATTGCATCAGAAACACCTGGTGCTTATTTATTTATTTATTTATTTATTCATTTATTTAGTACTGGAGATTGAACCCAGGGGCTTTCTACCTCTGAGCTACACCCCCAGCCCTATTTTATTTTGTATTTTGAAACAGGGTCTCACTAAGTTGCGGAGGGCCTCACTAAGTAGCTGAGTCTGGCCATGAACCCGGATCCTCCAGTCTCAGCCTCCCAAGTACTGACATTACAGGTATGCACCACCACGCCCGGCACGGGTGCTTTTTTAAGATGCAGAACCCTGGGCCCTACTTCAAGAAAGTCTACATCACAGATTTGGAGGGAATCCAGAAATCTACTTCAAACCATTACCCTTAGTGATTCTGAGCCCTCTGGAGTCTGGAAATTCTGATTTAAGGAATTGAAGGGCTGAAAAACTTTGCACAACTGACTTATTGAAAGCTTTGTAGCTGATTTATATATTTTTATGGTGTCTGCCACATCACATCTAATGACAGGAGCGGTCCTCTTGGCACCATTACGCATTCTTCACAGGCCCCTCAACTTCTTGGACACATGCGTCTCCTTGGACCACGAGAGGTCTAATCCCAGCAAGACACAGTGGGTCATGTATTGGCACTCAGAGCCTTGAAAGAAGACTCCAGTTGGAGGATAAGAAGACGATGACATTCACTGCAAGAAACAAGGGTGGATCTGTTGAAAGGTAAGAAGTGGGCCTGTATGCTGCAGTGTGAGAAAACACCGCCGAATCCAAAAAGCATCATTTGAGTGTGAGCCAAAGGAAGAGAGAACCGAGACGGCAAGAGGGGGCAGGAGCGCCGTCCCAGAAAGTCACGCAGAAGGCAGGTTTGGGTATGAAGAAGGTCCTCAATCTTTAAGAAAGTATTTCTGGTAAATAGACCTGGCAAACAGTGGAAATGAAATGGAAAGGAATTTAAAAAGGGCCACGGAGAAATCAGGGTAAAGAAATGAAGATCTCATGAACAGATTATTCTTTGATAGGGAAAAAGGAAAGAAAACAATTGACCTAACTTGGAATTGAATGTAGTGTGTGTGTGTGTGTGTGTGTGTGTGTGTGTGTGTGTGTAGTCTTTTTAGGAGCTACCAAGCAGGCTTTCATTCTGTCCTACAGGAAAAAAAAATTAAAAATCCAAAAGGTGCTATGTAAGAGTTCAAGAGGTTTCCAAGTCCACAAACTACCCAACCACTAACCAAACGGATGGTCAGAGCTGCACTTCCCGGCTCGCTGACTCCCGTGGGGGTCACTTAGACAAGTTGCAGGGTGAAGAAACGGGCCAAGCTCCCATCTGTCCACTGCGTGCTTCAGAAAGTGAACAAAGCAGAGCTGGGTGTAATCTCAGTAAGCGGAAGGCTGAGACAGGAGAATGGCGGGTTCCAGGTCAGCCTCGACAATGTAGCCAGATCCTGTTTTGAAACAAAATTAAATTAAATAGGGCTGGGGGTATAGCTCAGAGATAGAATGCCCCTGGGTTGGATCTCCAGTACCACAAAAGAAAGAAAAAGGGAGGGAGAGAGGGAGGGAGGAAGGAAGGAAGGAAGGAAATTGGGAAAGCTCGGGCACAACGTTTTGCTCTGCAGCTTGGAGGCCTAAAAGGAATGAAGAAGGAGATGGCTAAACGGAGAGGATGACGTGGAACAGAAGCCTTCACTGCGCTCATAACCTGGGCACTAGGAGAGGGAAAGAGGAATTCCAGCAGTCATGGTTGGGAGATTTTCCTTCTTTTGTCCACAGAAAGCAAGAAAGAGCTGAGATAGGAAGACACACATGGTAAGGCAGGAAGAATAGCCTCTCTGTCCTGAGACATTGTGTGCAACGCCCTCATGCCGTCCGCCCTGTATGAGAACAGCCTCAGGAACACAGCCAGCTCGGCCCCCTGGACTCATTGGCTTCTGCGAGCTGCACTCCCGGACCTGCTGGGGTCAATACACAATGCGCTCTGCCAGGGTCCAGCGCGTCAAATGGGAGTTAGACATCAATAAATGGCACAAGATACAGAGGACTTTTATCTTCCAAGGAAAAAATTCAATTCAAATTATGAAGTGGTTTTATGGAATACCTTTGTCTTTGATTAGACATATACTGTGCAGTGCAGACTTTGGCTTTTTACCTTTTCTAACATTTATTTTCAGACTTTTTAATATTCAGGTTATTACTGTAACTGTTGATATAGATGGATCAAACAGCTTTACTGATACATAATTCACATGTCATACAGTTCAGTCCAGTATACAATTCGGTAGGCTCATCCATGTTGTAACATATTTTTCTTTTTATTGCCAAATAATATTCCACTACATGGATATACCACACTTTACATATCCATTTCTCAGTTGATGAATATTTGTGTTCTTTCCACTTTATGGCTATTATGAATAATGTTGATAAAACTTTCAAATCAGTACTATATATAGTAGTGAAGAGCCTATCACTCATTATTCCAAAAACCTAAAAAGCAAATTTTGTCTCTTCCTGGCCGGGCGTGGTAGCACATGCTTGTAATCCCACTACTTGGGAGGCTGAGACCGGAGGATCCAGGATCACGGCCAGCCTCAGCTACTTAGTGAGGCCCTCCGCAACTTCGTGAGACCCGGTTTCAAAATAAAGTTTAAAAAATAGGGCCAGGGGTGTAGCTCGGAGGTAGAACGCCCCTGGGTTCAATCCCCGGTACCACAAAAAAAAAATTTCTCTCTTCCCTCCTTTTCCTCCCTCCCTCCCTCCCTTCCTTCCTTCTTTCCTTCCTTCCCTAGGGATCAAAATTTCTTAAAACCAAATGTGCATCTGGGTGTGGTGGCACACTCCTGTAATCCCGTTACTTGGGAGGCTGAGACAGGAGGATTGCAAGTTCAAGGACAACCTTAGTAGCTTGGTGAGACCCTGTTTCAAAATAAAAAATAAAATAGGGCTGGGGGTGAAGCTCAGAAGTAGAATGCCCCTGGGTTTAATCCCTAACACCAATTTAGAAAAAAAGCAAATGTGCTAGTTATAAGAAAGTGTCAGTTAAGATTTAAATGGCCACCCAAACATGCATATTTGGCAACATGTTTTGTCACTTTTACTGAGCTGAGGATTTCAAGGTGTAGGGTTCGTCTTTCCACTGTTTGTTTTTTGCCTGGCATTCTTCCTTTCCTGCCCACACTGCTTTTAGCTCTAGCAGTTTTCAATTCAGCCTTTCAAAAAAACGGAAATACTTTTAACATTCATTAGCTTTAACAAGAAAACCCATCACCATTACTGCCCATTAGAACTAAATGGATGGTGAATATTTACCACACAGTTCTTTCCTATTAAGCTTACTACTATGTTTTAAAAACTGTGATTACTCCAAATCCTCTCTACACTGAGTTTCCCTACCTGTAAAAATAAATAAATAATAAAAAAGAAAGATAAAAAATAAAAACTGTGGTTACATTCTGTTTCACAGAAAAATAAAGTTAAGTGGCCATAAACCTACAAAAATGCTTTTCTTTGTGTGTGTGTGTGTATGTGTGGTACCTGGGATTGAACCCAGGGGCATTCTACCTCTGAGCTACACCCCCAGCCCTATTTTTTATTCTTTTTTTTTTTGTGGTACGGGGATCAGGGGCATTCTACCTCTGAGCTACACCCCCAGTCCTATTTTTTATTCTTTATTTCGAAACAGGGTCTCACTAAGTTGCAGAGGGCCTAAGTAGCTGAGGATGGCCGCAAACCTGTGATCCTGCTGTCTCAGCCTCCCAAGTACTGGGATTACAAGCATGTGCCACCACACCTAGCTCACATAAATGCTTTTCAATCAAGAGTAACATAACTATGTACAAAAGTTTATTTTTCTACCTGTTTTTTTTTTTCAAGATATCATAGGGCCTTTCAGGAGCACAGGAAAAAGCACTATTTACAAGCATACATTAAAAGACATTAATCAGCCTTCCATGGTAGTGCATCCCTGTAATCCCAGTACTTGGGAGGCTGAAACAGGAGGATCACTGGTCTGAGGCCAGCCTCAGCAACTTAGTGATGCCCTCTGCTACTTAAGAAGACCCTGTTTCAAAATAAAATAGGGCTGGGGATGTAGCTCAGATGTAGAATGTCCCTGGGTTTAATCCCCAGTAACACACACACATACACACACACACACACACACACACACACACACACACACACACACATTAATCACTTGATTAGAAAGCAAAAATATGAATCCATATCTTGACAACACAAAGTAGACAATACACGGGAAGGTCAGTGGTAGAAAAGGAGACAGAAGGACAATGTAAAGTCATGATACCAAACAAGCTTATTGTGTACACACTCACTATGGAAAACTGAATTTCTACATATGACCAACTAGAGGGCTGTGACCCAATTTACACATTTGCCTCCTACCCTGCATTGGAGGCTCTCAGGGGGTTATTTTCAGAGGAGTCTATTAAGAGCCCATTTGCTAACTATCAACAAATGTTAATAGAAGGGCTTTGCTGTTAGACTATAAGTCAGAGACTTACTCTCATTATCTGAGTTGTATCAATAAAAGCTTTATACATCTCATTACAGGCTCTGATCATCATTGATTTTTTTTAAATTGTGGCTTCACTGAGATACAATAGAAATTTTGCCCCTTCAAAATGTGTTTTGAGCCCACATATAGAGCTAGTTTTCACTTCTGAGAAGCTCTGGGACTATTCCCCTCTCCTTCCTTCCCATCTCTCTCTCCTTTTGTACTAAGAGGTACCATAGCACATCAGCACTGACTCTGGCCCAAGGCTGTTTAGACTTGAATACCATTTCACCTTCTAGAAGTATCCTTAACCTATGTGAACTTTTATTTTCTCACAGGTAAAATGAAAATGTATATAAAATGTTAATACATATAAAATGTCTGGAATTGTGTCTAACAATAATTAATATTTAATAAAATACTTATTAAAATAAAATGATATTTTAAATAATAAAATATTGTTATTTTCGTCATTAATTGTTAATAAATTATTTTAATAATTTATTTTTAATAAATTATTCATATATAAGAAGACCAAATAAAACAGCACATCCTGTTAAGGATAGAGTCCAAACTCCTAAAAGGCCAAAATGATCTCTGAGATCTGGCCCCGCCATCGTGCCGGCCTCTTCCACTCCTCTCCACTGTCGCCTGCAGTGACAGAGACCTGCTTGCATCCTCTGGCACACGCTGCACCCTTCTTTGTCCCCCGCCCCCCACCACCTTCGCTCTTGCTGCTCCTGGCAACTCCTTCTGATCCTTCCAGTCCTTGGTTCCCCAGTGGTCTCTCTAGGGAGGCTTACCAGACGCAGCTCCAGGCTCTCCAAGAGCGCCATGATCCCAGTCAGCGGGGTATGCTTCTCTCCGGACTCCCCTGACATGTATGTCTCTGCACTTCTGCCTCCAACTCTACTTATGCTTTGAGGAGTATATCTTCACCTCTAAACTGGGAGGTGAGGTTCTATCACTGATTCTAAGAGGCTAATACTGTGTCTGAAAATACAAAGGGGCTTAATAAAACTTTTCTGTTTGCTAATGGGACATGTAGGTCATTCTTTTGTGTGTGTGCATGGTCCTGGGGATTGAACCCAGAGGCATTTTACCTCTGAGCTACACCCTCAGCCCTTTTTACTTTTTATTGTGAAACAGGGTCTCTCTAAGTTGTCGGTGCTGGTCTTGAACCTGTGATCCTCCTGTCTCAGCCTCCCAAGTACTGGGATTACAGCCTGTGACACCAGGCCCAACTACATGGGCCATTGTTAAACTTTTTGGTCTCAGGATCCCTTACACTCTATAAAAATGAATGAGGACTTCAAAGAGCTTTTGTTTAGGTGGGTTATGTATATGATATATTAATGTTTATCATATTAGAAAGTTAAACTGAGCCGGGCGTGGTGGCACACACTTGTAATCCCAGTACTTTGGGAGGCGGAGACCGGAGGATCCGGGTTCGCAGCCAGCCTCAGCTCTCTCTCCGTCTCTCTGTCTCTCTCTGTCTCTCTCTACTTAGTGAGGCCTCCGCAACTTCGTGAGACCCGGTTTCAAAATAAAGGATAAAAACTAGGGCCAGGGGTGTAGCTCGGAGGTAGAACGCCCCTGCGTTCAATCCCCAGTACCGCAAAAAAAAAAAAGAAAGTTAAACTGAGAAATATGTAAAGTATCCATCAATTCTAGAAAAACAGGAAAGGTAAATAACTCTTAGAATTATTATGAAAATAGCCATGGCACCAAAGACTCTCTGAATAGATCTCAGGGACTCCCAAGGGCCCCAAATCACTGCATAATGATATAGTGGGGGTTTTTTGGTTTGCATCTTAAATTATAAAATTTCATGCATATGGAAAATTAAAGTATTTGAGAAAATTGATGGGCAAATGAAAAAGATATAAGAAGGGGATGAAGATACAACTTTCCATAGCTGGAGAAAATTGCTGGGGACAGGGAGGCAAAGGAAAGGAAGAATGGTGGTAAAGTACAAAGAGCACCAGTCTTAAAAAATAATAAGTAAGGAGCCGGGCATGGTGGCACACGCTTGTAATCCCAGTACTTTGGGAGGCGGAGACCGGAGGATCCGGGTTCACGGCCAGCCTCAGCTACTTTGTGAGGCCCTCCGCAACTTAGTGAGACCCTGTTTCAAAATAAAGAATAAAAAATAGGGCTGGGGGTGTAGCTTGGAGGTAGAATGCCCCTGGGTTCAATCCCCAGTACTGCGGAAATAAATAAATAAATAAATAAATAAGGCAAAAGTAATTCTGCACAAACAAAAACAAAACCAAGAATGCACATAAGGCTAAAGGTTTGGGTCTGCATTTATGACTCAGGCAGTTACACTTATCACAACTTTTAAGCTATTTTTGAAATACTGCAATTCATCTTATTTAAGAAATAATATATGTTATCTGAACCCACATGCAAATCATGTTTGTAAATCAAAATTATCTGTTAAAAAAAGAAATTGATCTTTTTGGTATGAAATGCACTGTTTTGACAATTCTCTCCTTCCCCCACCTCCACATCTTTTTCCATTCCCACTCCGCCTGTGTTGTTTCCCACACCTCTCCTCCCTCCTTTGGAACTCTGTCCTCTCTTGCTTTGCAGTCAGGGGCTGAAAAATGGTGCTCAAATGTTATGTGATTAAAAAAAAAAAAGAGAGAGAGACAGCTCTGATAAAGCTGCATGATTGGAATCCAACTGATACATTTTTTAACATTCTATTAGATGATAAAAATGTTAATGAGATTTCAAAAATAGGAACGCTGAAGTTATTTTTATGTGCTGAAAATACATTAAAAATTAGTGCCCTTCATATATGCTGCATGAAGGCCAGGACTGGAAAGTAATATGGATTTGGCGACTGTGGTAGGGCGATAGAATTATGGACAATTTAAATTATTTCTTTGATTTTGTTACGTCATCCTTTCTACTGGAACAAAAGCCAGGGAAATGTGGCAAGTAATTCTTACTTTAGATGTGCCTTTGGTCGTTTCTACAAACTTTTCAGGGATACCCAATTGGTTTAGATTTTGTTAAGCAGTCATGCTGTGGTTATAAAAAAAAAAAAAACTCAAGGTCTAGACCAGGGGTAATTACAGTTGCAAGGCCAAATTCATCTGGCAAACTTTTTATACAGCCCTCAAGCTAAGAATGCCTCCTATATTTTTTAAAGGCTGTAAAAACAAAACAAAATGAATAATAGGCAAAAAAAATTATATCTGGCCTGTAAAGCCAAAAATATTTACTAACCTGCCTTTTATTTTAATCAGTTTGCTGATGCCAAATATAAAGTATTCAGCTTAGTGCCTGGTCTGTATTATGTACCCAATAAATGGAAATAATGTTGTTAGTAGTACTACTAATACAACAGTGCTACAAAACTATTAATGATATTAGAGGTACTATTATTGTTGACTTTGATATTATTATTCCTGTATTTTATTATCCTTAATGATTACGCTCCTTGAATAGTTTCCTTTTCATTTCTAAAATTTGCCTCATCATACTATAAAGTATCTGTGACACCATTTGCTCTTGCATTCTCTTCATCCTGCTTATTCTTGAAATATCTTAATTTCTCTTTTCTTTTGCTATGATAAAATACACATAACATAAAATTTACTTTTTCATTTGCTTTTTTTTTTTTTTTTGCGGTACCGGGGATTGAACCCAGGGGCGTTCTACCTCCGCGCTACACCCCCCGGCCCTATTTTTTTTATACTTTATTTTGAAACCGGGTCTCACGAAGTTGCGGAGGGCCTCACTAAGGAGAGAGAGGGAGGCAGAGAGAGAGAGAGAGCTGAGGCTGGCCAAGAACCCAGATCCTCCAGTCTCCGTCTCCCAAAGTACTGGGATTACAAGCGTGAGCCACCACGCCCGGCTTTCATTTGCTTTTGAAAGATGTTTTCACTGGTCATAGAATTCTGGGGTGACAGACTTTCCCCTCCCCTTGCCACTCCCAGTTCTGGCTTGCAGGGTTTCTGATGCAAACTCTACTATAATTCACAGCTTTGTTCCTCTGTGTGGAATGTGTCTGTTTTCACTGGCTACCTTCAAGATTTTCACTTTATCTTTGGTTTTCAGAAAATTGAACATGGCATCTCTAGGTAGGGATGTGACAAGGGCTATATGTTTGGCATTTATCTTTCTTGGGATACTCTGAGCTTCTTGAATCTGTGATTTGATATCTTTTTTTGGGGGGGGGTAATGGGGATTGAACCCAGGGACATTCTATCTCTGAGCTACATCCACAGCCCTTTCTATTTTAATTTTTTTTTTTATTTTTGAAACAGGGTCTTGCTAAATTGCTAAGGGTCTTGCTAAATTGCTGAGACTGAGCCAGGCGTGATAATCCCAGTACTTGGGAGGCTGAGACCAGAGGATCCGGGTTTGTGGCCAGCCTCAGCTACTTAGTGAGGCCCTCCGCAACTTAGTGAGACCCTGTTTCAAAATAAAGAATAAAAAATAGGGCTAGGGGTGTAGCTCGGAAGTAGAATGCCCCTAGGTTCAATCCCTACTACCGCAAAAATAAATAAATAAGTAAATAAATAAATTGCTGAGGCTGGCCTCAAACCTGCAATCCTCCTGTCTCAGCCTCCCAAGTATTGGGATTATAGGCGTGCACCACCATGCCTGGATCTTTCATTATTTTTGAAACACTCAGTCATTATCTCTTTCAACATTTCTTCTGCCACGTTCTCTCTTTGTCTTCTGGGATTCCAATTATATGTACATTAACACATTGCAACTTTCGATATGGTCCTAGAACTCCTAAATGCTTGGTTCTGTTACACACACACACACACGCACACATGCACACACACACACACACACACACACACACACTCTTTTTGGTCTCTGAGTTTGGGTGACTTCTACTGACTGTCCTCATGGTCTCTCATTCTTTGCTCAGCTGTGGCAAGTCTGCTCAGGAGCCTGTTGAAGGCGTTCTTCATCACTCTTACTGTGTTTTACATGTTTACCGTTTCCACTTGCACCTTTCTCGCAGCTTCCATCTCTTTGCTAAAAATCCCTATCTGTTCATGCACATCCTCCATCTTTTCACTAAAGCTTCCAACAAGCTGATCACAGTTATTTTTAAATTCCCTAATTCCCTACTATTCCAACATCTTGTTCTATTGATAACGTTGTCTCTTGCCAGTGAACTGTTTTTTTCTAGGTGTGTGTGTGTGTGTGTGTGTGTGTATGTGTGTGTGTGTGTATTATTGGGGATTGAACACAGGGGGGGTTCTACCTGTGAGATACACCCCCAGCCCTATTTTATTTTTTAATTTTGAAACAGGGTCTCGCTAAGTTAGTGTGTACTGGCCTTGAACCTGCCATCCTCTTGTCTCAGCCTTCTAGTGTCTTATCATTTTTTAATTGAATAATGAACATCACATAGGAGACCTTCAATGTGATGGCTTCTCCTTCTCTCCCACTAGTAGAGGGTATTTCCTTTTCTCTTTTCCCAGCCACATCGAGTTTCCACCGATGAGTGTCAACAGGGTTTGCCGCCTTTCCCCAAATGGCTTAAGGTCTTTTGCACTTGAGCAGGTACAGGTGGAAGTTTGTGGGTTTCCACAGCAGCAGCTCCTCCCCTCTCCAAGAACAGGCCTGAGGCATGATTTCTCTGGTCTCCCACCCTATCCCGTATCTTTCCCATGTAGAAGTCCTTGGATATGAAACTATCGGTGGGTTCAAACTCTGCTCCTGTCTGAATCTTCTAGGCATTCTATACTCTCATCTTAGCCCACATTCAACCTTTAACACTTGGTTACAATTTTAGCTGAATTCTTACTTCTTTGTACGTTGATTCCATCTTCCTCTCGTGCTCTGTCACTAGTGAGCCGGTGCTGGCATCCTCTCTCTTCTCAGAAGCACCTGATTTTTCCTAGACTTCAGTCTAGTTCTGGCCCTAAACCTCAGCTCTCTTATGGGTTCAAGAAAAGTTATAATTTTGTATACTATCTTACTTTTTCTGGTTTGTCGTGTGAAAGCAACACTCCTTCCAGGTTTCTACAATATAGGCACAAATTTGTCCAGACTTGACTGGGATACTCTGGCTATGAGTAACTCGTAAATAGTTCGTAATTTCCTGTGCTCTTCTAATCTGTTTTAGAGATTTCATGCCCAGTGTCATCATGCATGAAGAACACATTTGGACTTCAGAGGACACATCCTGGCGAGCAGGTATTTAGCCTTTCTGATGCCCAAGTTGTTTTGGGGTTGCTACCATTGTTATTCGGGCAAGGCAAATTCTTTAATGCTCCCTTTGTGCAGGACAAATGCAGTACAGATAGTCCTTGATTTACTACCATTCAGCAAAGTAAATGGCTCATACATTCCTCCGGCAACGACTTCCCACGACAGTGAAAGTGCCTCTTCTTCTCTGTTATAATCCATCTCTAGCCTCAATATTTTTTATTTTCTCTTCATATTTCTAACCCTGAAACCCTCCAGGGTCAGCATTCTCGAATCCCTTTAATGAATCCATGCTCTAGCACTTTCTGGCTCTATGATCTTCCTCAGATTACTGACCCTCTCTCAACTTCAGCTTCCTCGTTTGCAAAATGAAGATAATAGTCTGAGAAATTAAACTAGAAAATATATTATCTCTGAAAAGTGTTTGGCTATTATCATCCTTTTCTATCATTAATAGCTGATTAACTATCATACTTATAGCCAATTGTACAAAGACTTAGGTATCTCCTAGTCAAGCAAGCATATAAGCTCTATTATAATGTTATGTCTAAAGGAAAAAACAAATTAAACTTAAAAAATCATTTTCACTTAAAATACCTTTTCCAGGAATGCAACTGGCTGCAAATTTGAGGTCCTCCCATGCACTACAAAAGTCTTTTATTTCCTATTTTAACCCTCTTGGAGATATAATATACACACACACACACATACACACACACACACACACACAGAATTCATATATGTAGGCATCTGTGTGTGTTTCTATATATATGGGTCTGATGATTGGTGACTGGCCTACACATCTGGCCTTCCATCTGCAACAAGGACAGTGCCAGGCACAAGGCTTAGCTCATTTTTTCTTGGACAGATTCCATTACCCACTCCTATATTCCACTGACTCTAAAAGAACCAAGCAAATGATCTGATGGTTTTGGTAATTAAAAAACTTCCTGCCAGCATGCATTTTCAGCAATTGCCACAGATATTCCAGAGTGACAAATTGCTCCTACAAGGGCTTAATCAATGTATTTCTCTTGATCTTCGGGTTTCATCCTGTCTATAAACAAAGTCACTAAGAATATTTTGGTGCAGCTGGTAGCAGCATCCTTGGGATGCTGACTGGATATGCGTCCTATTATAACAGTAATTCTCCGGCTAAAAAAGATTCACAAAAGGAGGATTTCTAGATCAAAAGACAAAAAGAATTTTAATGTCCATAGGAACACTTCTTACATATGCAAATGTGTGTTTGTCTAAGTAGCATGTGAAAATGTATTTGGTGGTATTTGCAGATCCTATGGAGGTTTTTTTCACCCTTAAAATACTTTATATGTGGAAACGTTTCACAGGCTAGAAGGTAAATGGTTTGGATTTGGAATGTCCCCTAGCCCTCATGGAATCAAGGTAGCAATGTTGGAAGTGGGGCTTGGTTGCTAACGAGGGGTTCCTGGAGGTGTGGCCTTATATAAAGTCTCTCCTCCTCCTGCTCTCTCTTTCTCTGGCTTCCAGCCTTCAGGATGTGAGAGCAGAGCTTTGCTCTGTCCCTCTCTCTGCTTCCCGCTGCCATGCCCTGAGCTCCACAGACCCGGCCTGACATGGACTAAAACTCTGAAATCTCCAAATAAAGCAAATAAATCTTCCTTCCTCTAAATTGTGTGGTCAGGTTTTTTTGGATCACAGCTGTGAGAATGTTGACTAGAACAGCAGTCCAGTATTTTTATGAAGCTCAGCAACGTTGTATTCTACAACCAGCAGTGTACATATCAGCACTAACTAAAGCATGAACTACATAAACCTAGTATTCATTTCAGACATCATGGAAAACAGCTTCCCATACCTACATTGGTTTCAACCAGCAAGGTGAGAATGATAATTTTGCTGCAATAGAGATTAGTGGAGTTCTAATTGTGATCTATATATACTCTGAATATGTATTTACCAATTCAGCTAAAATGTACCCATCACATCTGGAAGATTCCAAATACATCATACATAAAGGCATATAGTTTCTTTCAGCTTCTTTGATCTCAAGGTCACTAGGCATGGAGGAGCTAGGCTTCAATTTTCTTTCAACTTCAACACACTTAAAGTTGCTCATAATCATCCATTCAGAACCCTTTGAAGAAGTGGAGCAATAAGCACCTTGTTTCTAGTGTCTGCAAAAGCAATAGATGCTACTTATGGTACTCTCTCCATTCTCCATCATTTGAGGGGCAGTAAGAAACTGAAGAATATATTCCCCAACAGATATTTCAAAAGTCAACAAGAAGCCCATAATCCATAAAAATGATTTCTGGAATATTTCTTTCTTTTCATATGAAAATATCAGAAGTTCCTGGAGGCTGAAGGATATCAGATTTTTAAATTTCAAAGTTGTGCTAGAATGCTGAAGTATACAGAAATTATAATGAAGTTAGAATAATAGTAGTTTTATACAGAATCTTTTTTTTTTTTTTTTTGCAGTACTGGGGATTGAACCCAGGGGCATTCTACCTCTGCGCTACACCCCTGGCCCTATTTTTTATACTTTATTTTGAAACCAGGTCTCACGAAGTTGCAGAGGGCCTCACTAAGTAGAGAGAGAGAGAGAGAGAGAGAGACAGGGAGAGAGAGAAAGAGAGAGAGAGAGACAGGGAGAGAGAGAGACAGGGAGAGAGAGAGAGAGAGAGAGAGAGAGAGCTGAGGCTGGCCACGAACTCTGATCCTCCAGTCTCCGCCTCCCAAAGTACTGGGATTACAAGCGTGCGCCACCACGCCCGGCTTTATACAGAATCTTACTGCTATATAATTTTAGAAATCATTTTAAGAGAATAAAATCCTGAAGCAAATATAGGAACTCCTTATATTAAGCATTTTGTTCACTATTTTTTAAATTCATAAATCAATCTTTCCGATGTTTTGAAAAAATACTAAGAACAAAATTTAGTAAGGGAATTCCCTTCCCACCATCCCACTCTCACTGATTTTTTTCTTAATATGAACATGCTTCCTTGATAAACTATCTTTGTGAGATGAGAAGAAGATCTTACAGGAATGGCTTTTTAACTTTTGTCCCCCTTTCTGCAGCTGCCCCAGACAGTATCGGAGGGTATCCAATTTGGACTCTATTCACAAGCAGGCTACAACTACATCCTGGAGAACCTCTCTTGAAAGGTTCTGCACCACTAACACCTAATTAGGCAGTCCTGCTTTCCCAGCAGGAGCACAAAAGGACCTTCAAAAGGAACCATTTATGCTTTAGGGTCATGCCCCCTTCTAGTTCCTGACCACCAAGGGCATCCTCTGCTTCTCCTGGATTTCCTGGACTCCAGGCTACTGCTTATCTTGGAAATGTGGACTTCAAATTCAGAAAATCTCAGACTAATTTCCAGTCCCATTACTTACTAGATTTTGACCTTGAACAAGTCACTTTACAATACTCTAATCATTTTTAAAATCATTTTTAAAAATGAGAGCTGGGCATGGTGGCGCACACCTATAATCCCAGTATTTGGGAGGTTGAGACAGGAAGATCTCAGGATCGAGACCAGCCTCAGCAATTTAGCAAGGATCTCAGCAACTTAGAGAGACCCTCTTTCAAAATAAAAGAATAAAATAGGGCTGGCGGTGTAGCTCAGAGATAGAACACCCCTAGGTTCAATGCTAGTACCACACACACACACAAAAAGGAGGTCATGATACCCTCTCAGATGACCGATGATACAGGGACTGAATGGGATAAAATGACATCATATATGTGAACTATATTTGAGGAACTATGAAGCAGTAAATGCCAATCTAATCAACACATGAGAACAAAGGAAAGCCAGAACTTGGATGAAAAAAATTAAAGCCTAGAAAGAGTAAACATATAATGGATGAAATTACTATCTGTGAAGTCATCCACCATAAAAAGGCCACTTGGGTTCCTGTACATCAAGCCCAATAAGGTGATTGGGTATCTCAGCAAAAAATGGGGATGTGCTTAAAATAAAGCTGTAACCTAATGATACTGAAATTTGCATGAAGAATGTGTTAACAGAAGATGGCTGTGCAAATGGATTTTATAGAAAAAGAGAGGGGTTTGCAAAGAAGAATTTGGCAACGTTTAGCAGGCAGTGTCCAAGGGACATGGGTACTGACTCAGCGGGCATCATGATTTCCAGGGACAGATGCTCTGTATTATAAAGCTCGCTTAATATGTCAGTTCTCACTGAGGTACAATGAAATCTCCTTCAGAACGGCTTGGCTTCCTTGATAATGATTCTCTGTTCACCAAGCCACCTTTTCATTACTAGAGATCAGCAAAAATAAAAACCAGGCCTAAACTGATGTGATCCCCACAGGGACACTGTAAGACCCTGTGGGTGGAAAGCCAGCATGCTTTTAACTTTTCTACTGACTCCAATTTCTAATCTCAACATTAGCTATTTTTGAGCAGGTACTCTGCATATTTATCAGGAGCCATATAACCGTTCTCATTGATTGACTCTATATTCTTCTAGGTTATAATGTTAATGTGAAAAACTATGTTTATAAAGTTGAAAATCATGGAATTACACGTATGGTTTTTAGAAAAAAGGAAAACTGATCATTCTAGTACTCTTATTGCATGAATATTTTATACTAATTTCAAATAATGGTTAAAAAGATGAGTAGGAGTCACAAACTCAAATGCCTACGAGATCAGGAAAAAAAATAAAGAAAAAAGCAGATTGGCTCAAGGGATAATAGGGAGCCAGGTGTGGTGGAGCAGGCCTGTAATCCCAGTACTTGGGAGGCCAAGACAGGAGGATTGCAGGTTCAAGGCAAGCCTTAGCAACTCAGCAAGACCCTGTTTCAAAATAAAAAAATAAGTCGGGCGTGGTGGCGCACGCTTGTAATCCCAGTACTTTGGGAGGCGGAGACCGGAGGATCTGGGTTCGCGGCCAGCCTCAGCTCTCTCTCTCTCTCTCTCTCTCTCTCTACTTAGTGAGGCCCTCCGCAACTTCGTGAGACCGGTTTCAAAATAAAATATAAAAAATAAGGCCGGGGTTGTAGCATGGAGGTAGAATGCCCCTGGGTTCAATCCCCGGTACCACAAAATAAATAAATAAATAAATAAAAACAAAAAGGGCTGGGGGGTGTAGCTCAGAGATGGCATCTCCCTGGGTTCAATCCCCAATACCAAAGAGAGAGAGGGAGGGAGGGAATAGGGAATGATGAAGATTATGGTGAACTTTGAGCTCCCAAGGGCAGCCACTGCTCAGTGCTACTCATTTACTGCCATAGAGGAACCTGGACCCAACACTGTTAAACCTTCAGAATTTTCAAGAGAAGCTAGAAGCCAGGATCTCTTTGTGAAACAGCTTGACATTCAAACATCAGTAATTAAATTCAATTTTTGTGTGTGTGTGTGTGGTACTAGGGATTGAGCCCAGGGGCATTCTACCTCCAAGCTACACCCCCAGTCATATTTTTTATTCTTTATTTTGAAACAGGGTCTCACTAAGTTGTGGAGGGCCTCACTAAGTAGCTGAGGCTGGCTACAAACCCAGATCCTCCTGTCTCAGCCTCCCATGTACTGGGATTACAAGCATGCTTCACCACACCCGGCTTAAATTCAATTTAAAATACAGAGTAAGCTAATATTTTAAGGCCCCAATGAAAATATGCCAATATCCTAATTTTGGCCTGGAGTTCACCAGTTTGAACTCTGCTATGCAATTTTGAAAAGTGCTTATAACATTAAAAAAACACAAAATATTGGAACATAAGTCAAATTATACAAGTGCCATATACTCTTCTCATAAACAGAGATAGTTCAGAACTATCCAGATGTGTCACATGCAATATAACCAGTAATAAATTGTGTTATCAATATCAACTTTCATCTCCATGAACAGAAGTCATCTGCATTTCTCAGACATTTATGTCACTTTACATTTTATTCTTTTAAATATGGGATTGACTTGCAAAATCAACTTAACATATTCTACTTCTTAATATACTTGTGCTGGAAATGTGTTTCTTCCTAGTGGAGAAAATTATAAATAATGTTCTGATTTTTAATAACACTTCGCATCAATCATACACAGAATAATATTATATAAAACTACAGATACATATCATCTATGCAAAATAAGAAAAGTTAAGGCTGGATTGAGATGATAGACATTATGCACGCACATATCTAAACCCCTTCCCATCCCCAATCCAATGTAATGAGAAAAAAATACATTAAAAGAATAAGTTTAAGCCAGGCGTGGTGGCGCACACTTGTAATCCCAGTACTTGGGAGGCTGAGACTGGAAGATCCGGGTTCATGGCCAGCCTCAGCTACTTAGTGAGGCCCTCAGCAACTTAGTGAGACCCTGTTTCAAAATAAAGAATAAAAAATAGGGCTGGGGGTATAGGTCAGAGGTAGAATGCCCCTGGGTTCGATCCTCAGTACCAAAAAAAAAAAAAAAGAATAAGTTTAAATTTTCAGTGACAGCCAGGGGAAATGCTAAGCACATCACAAATTGTGAAGATTTCTCAAGGGAAAGCAAGCAGGTGGAATCGGATCAGAGAAAAAGATCAGGAACCCTGAGTTCTAAACACAAGAAAAGACTGCTGTGAAGGTAGGTGCAGCTTCACTGCGCTCCAAATACAGTTGAATAAGGAGCAGATGGGGGTTCTGAGGGAACCGGCAGGGAAAAGAGTACACCAGGTACAACAAGGCAGGGTTTCCAACTGACCCCGGGATTATGCTAATAAGTAGCTGATGATCAGAGCAGCTAATGTGAGCGCTGGGGGCCCAGCTAGTGCTGTTGATTACAAGCCCTGTCCCAGCAACCTGCTTGATTGCCAACCTTCCTCATTACCTCAGTAGCTCGGGATTGTGCTAACCAGAGGGGTGGAATAAAGAGGAGGAGGAGAGATGATTTATGAGGGGAGGTGGAAGAACAGTTCAGGTTTTATTTCTTTGGCTTAACAATTGGTAGAGCCTGCACCCTGACTACAGAGCTACAACAGCCAGAGGAAGGGACCTTTTGAAAACGATCACAAATGCATACAAATACGCCAGGTGGACACACTACTCAGCCTAATATAATTTCATTAACCAGCTACAGTGTTGAAGAAGGTACCAGCTGCTTGCAACTGATTAGGGGTGGAAGACAGGGAGAAGGACGAGCACAGTGTCCTTTGTGCCTCTCCCTCCGGGTGCTGGTTACCGATCACTTCTCTTTTTCTCCATCCTTCTTCCCTTGGGCTCAGAAAATAGAATTCTTGGATCCTCAAAGCAACCTTATGCAAGCACGACACAAGTTATTAAACTGTGAATGCACCATCCCAGGGAAAGGAGGAGACAGCTAAATGTATTTTGTCTTTACTCACTCAATTTGCACCCCCTTCACTGCCTGCTGGGAAAAGTTCTCTTTTGGACTGCCCAGTTTCTCAGGACCTATTATGGTTTTGAATCAAGAGAATAAGTAGAGAAAGGAAAGACTGGAGCACTGAGAGGAAAGAAGGAAGGATTTCTGCTGGTTCTGTCAGTTTCTGGACTCACCTGTGTTGTAGAGAATCTGAGTAATGGGCACAGAATAGAGAAAAATGAGAAAAGAAGTTGCAAAGACTAATTCTACCCATCTAATAAAGAATTGGGGGAGGGTAGATGGGAGGGAAAACAAATCAAGTTGGGATACCAGAAAGAGTTTGGGCTGTGAGTGAGGGAGGAATGGTTTTCTGAGCAACTCTAAAGAAAAAGAATTGGAGAAAAGAAGAAAAAAGGGGGCCATGAGAAGCAATGCTATGGCTTACAACTTAGACTTTATATAACATTCTTTGATAGAAGGAAGTCAAGACTGAAATTCCTTTAAAATCCCTCTGGATGCTGGACTGTGCTTTGCTGTGTGCAGCTCTGCAGATGGTCAGTCTACCTGGGCCTAAAGCATTCATGAAGGGCAAGGACATAGAGGGGCCAGGGAGGTGGGAGGGAAAATGGCATAGGTTTAATCAGGGGTTCCAGCAGCTGTGTGTACTACGGCCTTTGTTCAAGATATTTATGACCCAAATTAAACTTGAATTTCTAAATAAAACATCAGGTTTCAATCCCTAATAAATTTCTATCTACTTATATCTATATCTATCTATCTATCTATCTATCTCATACACACACAGCTTTTAAAGGTTTGCTTTGAGGAATTAGAGGAAGGAATAAAAACTAGTTAATCTGGATTCCATCTCTCTCTCTCTCTCTCTCTCTCTCTCTATCTTCATTGTTCTTTAGAGGGAAAAACACCTCAAAGATTAGAAGATCTAAGAGAATTCATATATTCCAGTAATAATCCACTTCAGATTTAGAATGAAAGTATGAAGAAGAAATCAAGGAAGTGATTATGAAAACTTCTGTACTTAAACTTCCTTAACAGTCCCCAGGTAATTCCACATTAACAAACAGCAAGGCCTACCCTGAGCACAATTTTCAACTAGACCAAATGAGCATATAGAGAGTAGAAGGTGTTTTCCCTTCTGGACATATGTGCATTGTATGAGACCAAAGGGCTCTTTAAAGAATGTTCAGCCTTCAGTAGTAAAGAGGAAGGGAGAGGGAACTTTCTGGTGCTCCTAAAAATCCAAAACATGTTCCTGGTCTCCTCCCTAGACCACAAAGCCAATTTTGCTTAATACTCTGTATTATTTTATGACAGGATCCCCATTTACAATTTTTGCAATATTTTTATTTCTATAGTCAGTCATTTTTCTTTCCCCCATACTAAATTTTCCATGAACGTATCTTTTCTTCATTTCCAACCCTGCCTTTTTCATGCTATGAAATGTTCTTATCTCAATTTATCAGAGCATTTATTTCTCTCATTTAAATTCCAATCAAACACTACCCCTAAGCAGGAAATCTCCATAAGCGAGGCACTCACTCAGATTCTACCAGATCCCGCAACGGGATTCACAGGTGTAATAAAGAGTTTTATTTAGAGCCGGGCGTGGTGGCGCACGCTTGTAATCCCAGTACTTTGGGAGGCGGAGACCGGAGGATCCGGGTTTGCGGCCAGCCTCAGCTCTCGCTCTGTCTCTCTCTGTCTCTCTCTCTCTCTCCTTAGTGAGGCCCTCCGCAACCTCGTGAGACCCGGTTTCAAAATAAAGCATAAAAAATAGGGCCGGGGGTGTAGCGT
>PVJS01010581.1:0-17116 GCA_004027185.1 Glis glis | reverse complement strand
AAAAAAGAGTTTTATTTAGAGACTGTCCTCTAAGAATACTTTTTTAACCTTACGGTTATCACTTTATTAGATAATCTTGCCAAGAACCAAGAAAAGGAAGGTAAGCAGCCTTTTTCATCCTGGCTGACAATTGGGAATAATTAAATAGTATCCAACTGCTCACAGTTCCTCATGAAATCAGTTGCTATGTTAAAAACAGAAGGCCAATGACCTCAACACTTAGAGTGATACTACCCCCCAAACCTCTCTAGTTATAGGCGCCTTTCTTCTTTCTTTTCTCTCTCCTCTTTCTTTTTCTCTTTCTAAGTTTTAATAGTATTGAAAAATGCAGATCGCTCAAAAATAATTTTTTTTGGTACTGGGGATTGAACCCAGAGACGGTCTACCTCCAAGTCACATCCCCAGCCCTTTTGTTTTTTATTTTGAAACACGGTCTTGCTAAATTGCTGAGGCTGGCCTCAATCCTGCAACCCTCCTGTCTCAGTCTCCCAAGTACTAGGATTACAGGTATGCACCGCCACACCTGGCAGATTGCTCCAAATTTTCAACTTGATTTTAGGCAGTCTGATGCCCAAAATTTCCCAAGCTTAAGGTTTCTCTGACCTTTTGGAATAGAATATACCTGAGATGGATAATACTTTAAACTCTCGTTTTTGTCTTTCATGAATAAGGTTCAGCTCTTTCATGAGAGCAGGTCCTAATGGATGAGAAGAGAGTGTAGCAATCAGCAGTGATAACATCTCCTGGGAAGGCCTTGGGAACAAGGACTCCTGACAGAAAAGCTAGGCTCTTGGAGACTAACAGCCTGCTTCACAGTGTATTTTTTTTTAAAGGGCTAGGGCCGGGTGTGGTGGTGCACACCTATAATCCCAGTATGATTGAGACAGGAGGATTGCGGGTTCGAGGACAACCTCAGCAACTTAGCAAGGCCCTCAGCCACTTAGCAAGATCCGGTTTCAAAATAAAAACTAAAAAAGGGGTAGGTGTATAGCTCAGAGGTAGAATGCCTCTGGGTTCAATCCCCAGTACCAGAAAAAGTGGTGGGGGGGGCTAGGGTAGAGCACATGTTTAGCATGCATGAGGCCCTGGGTTCGATCCCCAGCACCCAAAAAATAAAAAGGGTAAGACACAGTATGAGGATAAAAGTACCTAACTGGTCCTGGGTTCCACCAGCACATACAGCTCCATGAGCGCAGGGAGCTTGTCTGTAATATTCATTGCTGCCTCTGGCATCTCAAACAGAACCCAACATGCAGAAGTAGGAAAACACATTTATTGAATGAATGCGTGCGCTTCTCACAGGAAGTGACCAAGCAAAGAAGAGAGTATATTTCAAGAGGACAGAATGTGTGAAGGCAATGTTGGAACAAACAGCAGGCCCAGAGATGTACAGGTCATTCAGAATACCCACTGGGGAATGTCAGGACACGGTATTGTACAGGTACAGAGGGGCCTAGAGATCATAAAAGGACCTAGAGATCATCACAAGGGGTTTAGGCTTTATCTTGACAAAAATGGAACCATTAAAGGATTCCAACAAGAAACATGAACATATTGAGTTTTAGAAAGATCACTGTGTGATCCAGAATCACTGCGTCAGAAGAATAGGAAAGGGCTGTCTAGAAGCAGGGAGATGAGGTAAGAGGCCGCTGTAGTTCAGGCAAAAATAATGAGGGCCTGAAATAAGAAATTGGCAGCAGGGATGGAGAAGAAGGGCCAGATTTCAGAGAAATTGTAAAGACAGAACTAACGGGACATTATAACAGTGAGGAGAGGCAGGACAGAATAAGGACTCTAGGCTAAGTACCATGCTTGGCTTAGGTAAATAGAAGGACAATGAAGACAGTCCCCCCAAAATAGGGACTACGAAGGACCAGCAGAGTCTGGAAATGAGATGATGAATTCCATTTGAACAGGCTGAGTCTGAGGGGCCCTGGCTGAATACATAGAGATATGTAGCAGGGAGTTGAGTGTACGTGTCGTGTGCTTAGGAACGCAGCGTGAACTCAATCGGCTCCGAGATTTGATAGTCATCAGTGTCCAAATGGTAGTGGAAAATGAAGCCACAGATAAGATCATCCAGAAAGAAAATATAGGGAGAGAAAAAAGAAGTATAAACTCCTGTGGATCCCCAACACGAAGGAAGGAAAAGAGAACCCACAAAGAACTCGGGAGACATAGGAAGAAATGAAGAAGAAAAGAGAATTCCCCAGATTGATATAGATGAAATTATGAAAAAGGAAGTAGTTAACAGTGTCAAGTGTTGCAAAAAGGTTGATTAGAATAAGAGCTGATAGAGTATCACTTATGGACACTCATGGGCATTTCAGGGTGGGGGCAGATTTCAGTGGATGTGAAGAAAATAAACGCAAGGAAATGAAAATAGCAAGCAAGAATAGTTACATCTGTTTTTCTTTTCTTTTTTTTTTTTTGTAATGGGGATTGAGCCCAGGGGGTTCTATCTGTAAGCTACAGACTCAGCCCCATTTATTTATTTATTTATTTATTTATTCATTTCAAAATAGGGTCTCGATAAGTTGCTGAGGTTCTCGCTAGATTGTTGAGGCTGGCCTCCAACCTGCAATCTTTCTGTATTAGCCTCCCAAGAACTGGGATTAGAGTCATGTGCCACTGTGCCCAGCCGGTAAAAAATCTTTTGAGATGATTAAGAAACTATTCAGAGAAAAAAAATAGATTCTTTAAAAATCTGTTTACTGGAATGTAATAAGGAAATATAAAAAGGAACACAATACATTGAGAAAAAGAAAGAAGAGCCAGGTGTGGTGGTGCATGCCTGTAATCCCAGTACTTAAGAGGCTAACACAGGAGGATCACAGGTTCGAGGACAGCCTCAGCAATTTAGCAAGGCCCTCTGCAACTTAATGAGACCCTGTTTCAAAATAAAAAATAAAATAGGGCTGGGGATGTAGCTCAGAGGTATATATGCCCCTGAGTTCAAGCCCTAGTATCACCAAAAAAAGGGAAGAGGGAAGAGGAGAAAGAAGTATACAAATATGTAAAGGCAACACCTAAATTTTACTTATATGTGCTCAAGGAGAGAAAGAGATACATTTTGAAAAAGAAAATATAAATGAGAGAAAATATACAAAGCCAGGCACAGTGGTGTATGCCTGTAATCCCAGTACTTGGGAGGCAGAGACAGAAGGATTACAGGTTCAAGGCTAGTCTCAGCAACTTAGAAAGACCCTCCATGACTTAGGGAGACCCTGTTTAGAAATAAAAAATAGAAAACAGGACTGAGGGTATAACCTGGAGAAAAAAGAAGGAAGGAAAGAAGGAAGAAAGGAAAGAAGGAAGGAAGGAAGGAAGGAAGGAAGGAAGGAAGGAAGGAAGGAAGGAAAAAATATACAGAAATTAAGATGGGCATGGTGGTGCATGCCTATAATCCCAGCTACATGGGAGGCTAAGGCAGAAGGATTGCAAATTCAAGGCCAGCCTGGCCAACTTAGTGAGACCCTATCTCAAAATAAAATTTAAAAAAGGTCTGGAGATGTAGCTCAGTGATAGAGTACTCACCTAGTAGAATGCATGAGGTCCTGGGTTCAATCCCCAGTATCATGAAAAAGAAAAAATACACAGAAATTAAAGAAATACTAATTAAAATAGTTTTAAAGTAGTATTGCTTAACCAACAAGATATAAATGATAAAATCTCATGTTGACTGAGTTGTTCTTCTACTTAGTGACATTATTAGTAAATCCAATCTTCCTGAAAAATAATCAGGAATATGTAACCAGAAACTACAAAACTGTTTCTATCTTTTGAACTAATAATTCCATCAGGCAATATAAGGAATGGAAAGACATATTCAGTATCCTAAAAAAGAAAGGAAGAAGGAAGAGAAGAGGGAGGGAAAGGCGAAGGGGAAGAAGAAAGAAAAATAATCTATATAAAGATGTTCTTATATGTGCTATTTAAAATAGTGAAAAACTAGAGATTATCCAAGTATTCCTCAGAAGGAGAATGATTATGAAAACTGGGTACACTAACATGACAGGCTTCAGGCTTGGGATGTAGCTCAGTGGTAGAGCATGTGCAAGGCCCTGGGTTCAATTCTAGCGCCGCAAAAAAAAAGAAGAAGAAAAAGAGACACAATTAAAACAAATCCAGTGACAAAGAAGAGCAATTAATTTGAATGACTTAGATGAATTTCTGTTTTCCTTGGGTTCTTTTTCTCTGTGAAGTGGCTTTAGTTCATGCAAAAGGTATTTTCCTAGTTTGTCTCATGAATAAAAATAAAACCTTACTTAAATTAAGAAAGAATAACTTACCATTCCACCTTGGTCTATGAGTCCTTCTTCATTCTATCACAGAAGAACAAGAAATGGCACTGACATGACTGGTTTTCGCAGAGTAATTTTGATTATTGCCCTAGTATCTGGTGCTCTTAGAAGTAATATCAAGCTCTTAGAAGTAATATCAAGTAATGTGAGATACGTTGTTCCAGTTTCTTCTAAATGCTGAAGTTCCTCTGGTTTTTAAATTCCTTTACTTTACCTCGGGGCCTTTGGAATTGAGGCTAAAGCTTCAGCTATAACTTCTGAGATCTTGAAATTCTTAGACATTAGAAGGGAGAAGGGTGGTCTGATGAATACTAACTACTTTTGACTTGATGTTCAGACGAATAAAAGCTCTTCTTTTACTTCTAAAGGGGGGAAAAAAGAGGAATATAAAGATGATAAAATCACGTTCTTTCTCATCAATCTTAAAAATTCTACCATCATCTTTATGACCTGTTTCGTGGCATTTTTTACGTGTCAGTGATTGCTGGGTACAGCGCCCGTCACAGTCTTGCCACAGCTGCTCTCCTGTTCCTGTCATTTGGAATTCTCTCTGCTACACTGCCACCGCTGACTTCAGGGAAGCATGACATTAAACAGGCAAGCCCAGGACATCTTGGCCTTTCCTGAGTATATCGAAAAGTAATAGAAAGCTTTTTAAAATGTAAGTAGTCTTATCACTAAGTTCCATAAATTACCTTTCACTTGGAGAAATTCCCACAGAGTTGTAATCAGATGGTATCAAAAAACCAATATAAGTCAGGCCAGTCACTTCACTGATTTGGCTGCACAAATGTATCCTATATACACCCAAGTCTCATTAAAAGTTCACCTCGCTGAACCTCTTCCCAAGTGATAATCACTAGCTGGATCATTTCTTCCTTTTCTCTGATATATATTGCCACTTTAAAATGACACAAGCCAACTAGGTGTGTTAAATTTTTTTTAAATTTTTTCAAAAGATTCAAGAAATATGGCTCCAAATGCCAGGTTTCCCTTACAATACATGTTTCTTTTTTTTTTTTTTTTTTTTTTGCAGTACTGGGGATTGAACCCAGGGGCATTCTACCTCCAAGCTACACACCCAGCCCTATTTTTTATTCTTTATTTTGAAACAGGGTCTCACTAAGTTGCGGAGAGCCTCACAAGTTGCTGAGGCTGGCCGCGAACCTGCGATTCTCCTGTCTCAGCCTCCCAAATACTGGGATTACAAGTGTGCACCACCACGCCCGGCTATATATGCTTCTTTCTACCAATTTTGATTTAGCCTTCTTTCTGCCACAATAATTACTTTAGATCAGACTTCATTTTTAAAAAACTAAAATTCATAAATCAAAACGATAAACCTTTAAAATAAGCTAAGCTTGTGTGTGATCTGTGTTAAGTATAATGAGACTAAAAGGCACCGTTCTAGAGACCATGGTATGTTTAAAAGAGTACAATAGAGTTCCTAGTAAAACACAGGTATGTAAGTAACAATATCCGCCTCAGTTCCCTCCACACTGATGTGATCCAGTCATCAATCTCTGCAGAAACATCGCACCAGCGTATTGACCAGAAACCACTCAACTTCAATCTGAGTCTCACCTTCCTACCACTACTATCAAGGACCCTAAGCTCTTCTTCCTGTCCTGGACCCTTTTCTCATTAGAATATATCACCAGCTCATCAGTCTAGCCTGTCTCCTGCCTGTCTCCTACAACACGTATCCTTCCTACTCCCAGCTAACTAGTCTTCCAACCAGTCATCACCTAAATCCCTTTTGAAGTCGTTCTTCTTCACAAATCATCCCTAAGTAACTGGAAGGAAGGGGAATAGTCCAGCTCCCAGAGGGTTAACTAATTAATACGCTTTCACCAGACAACTCTTGGTCACTAATGCATTCATGCAGCACCAACACGTTTTTAAGTACCTGTTTGATCCTAATGGGTGTGCATTCTATCACTGTCCTCTTTATTTTATTTTTTATTTTTATTTTAACGCCACTGGGGATTGAACTCAGGGGCGTTCTACCTCTGTGTACTCTTTAAATAGCAAACACCCAGAGAGGAATGATCTCTATATAGTACCCAGCAGAACACGTTTCACATAGTCATCTAATAAATGCTTTTTTGTCATGAAGGTCATGAGAGAGATACACCCGGATCTCGATCTGGCGCCCTGGGTGTTCATTTCAGAAACTTAAAAGTACCAACTATCCAGCACCACCCCCTTCTCCATGACCACCAGACAACCTCGACTTCACTGTTGTTGGCTTTCTTTTCCCCCGGTGATCCTCCCGCCAGACTTCAATGTCATTCTAAGAGAACAAGCTTTTGGTTATTTGAAGGAGGCATCTGGAAGAGTCCGGCTTTTCCACTCTTCCCCCTTTTGCCTTACATGTCCATGTTTAATTATTTATCTAGCAGCTAATAGGAAAAGGTAAAATCTCATCTCTGCTGTAGAGATGGAACCACGGCAGTCACGTTTCAGTGATTCTCTAGGAAAAGGAAAAAAAGGCAATCTTCAAAAACTTCCCATAATGGGTAACTATTTTTATATAATTGTCCAGCAATCAAGAGTTAAGAAATAGGGCTTGGGGTGTAGCTCAGTGGTAGAGCACTTGCCTAGCATACACGAAACCTTGAGTTCTATCCCCAGCACGGCAAAAAAAAAAAAAAAAAGAGTTGGGAAATTAATTCTTACAAAGAGTATCATAAACAAAGAAACAAGGCTGGGCGTGGTAGCACTCACCTGTAATCCCACTACTTGGGAAGCTGAGACAGGAGGATGGCAGGTTTGAGGCCAGCCTTGGCAATTTGGTGAGACCCTCAGCAACTTAGCAAGACCCTGTTTTATAACAAAAAAATAAAAGGACTTGGGGTGTAGCTTGGAGGTAGAATGCCCCCTGGGTTCAGTCCCCAGTACCACCACCAAAATAAAAAAGATACACATCAGGCAAAAAGTCCTAGAATTTTAACACTGGCACTCACCATGGAGTAGGATAGGCTATTCCTATATATGTGCTCACTTAAGCAAATGAGTATCTTTATTCAACTAGAATTTAAAAGAAATTAGTTATACAACGAATGATATGACTACTTCCAGGACCTCTTCTACCCACCCCCCAACCTCATTCTTCTTTTTCACTGAGGATGACAGGAATCAAATGGAATTAATTTAAAACTGAATTTTTAAAATATGGGTTAGAGTGGAGAGAGGGAAACTGGAGGAGCTAAAACAAGGGAAAAGGCCCCACAAGCAGACAATGTGGTAAGAGGTCTCTGAGCATCACTGGGGACAGCGGGCACACAGAGGAGTTACTTCTGGAGAAGGGAGGCAGTGTTAACGAAACGGCAGCTAGGAACAGAACATTAGTGGAGGTCTGAGTTCTTTATAGATAAAGTCAACAGCATTGGACAAGAAAAAACATTTCCATGTTACAAAAGGTATAATAATACAAAAACTGAAACTATAGGCTAACTTTAATGCAAATAGCCCTTAAGGAGCATGATGTCAATTATAGTGGGAAAATGTACAGAATACTCTTATTTTTATGCAATCTAAAATTAACAAAAAGATTCCTTAATTACACACCATTTTAAAAAGACAATTCAAGAAACTCCATTGGAGCTAAGGGTATAGCACATACTTAGCATGCACGGGGGCCCTAGGTTAAATCCCCAGCGAAGGAAAGAAGGAAGGAAGGAAGGAAGGAAAGAAGGAAGGAAGGAAGGAAGGAAGGAAGGAAGGGAGGGAGGGAGGGAGGGAGGGAGGGAAGGAAGAAGGAAGGAAGGAAGGAAGGAAGGAAGGAAGGAAGGAAGGGAACAAAAAAGAGAAGAAAAACGGAAATCCAATCTAGTAAAAAAGAATTTTGCCTCTAAGGTCAAAACCCAATTTTTATACACGTAGTAAACATTTCATAAACCTGAAGTCTGACCATTTTGTGATTTACTGTAAGTCGGATTCTACAAGTACAAGAAGCATAGTCCCCAAAACATAATAAGCACAAGAATCGCAGATCTTATCCCCTGGGCTATGGAACTATAGCAACGACTTTGTTCTGTTTCTGAAGAATGCACTGAGGAGTGACAGCGAGTCTTCTGATCGTGTCTTTGCCCTGTCATCCATACCTCCAAGGCATTTTTAAATTTAAAATAAACAAAAAGTGAAAGTAATCCTTAGAGATTCCCTAAAGTCCCTAGATGGTATTATAACTCAGTTTCCGCTTCAATATCCCATTAACTCCAAACAAGGAGAGACAGCTTAAAGTCATTTCCAAGGGCATCGAGAGAGAGCGCAGGATACTCAGTGAAGTTAGGAGTGACACTCCTCACGACACTCCACACCAGGAAAACAGACCTAACTAGAGCCCAGAGCAGAAGCGAGAGCCTTTCGCTCTCCATGTCCCACCCTCTGTGCTTCCTCTGCATTGCAACAGCTTCCCAGGTTAATGACCGGGACTCTTCCTGTGGCTGGCTTCTGGCAAGGAACAAACGAGCCAGGGGCAAAGCAGACGACTCAGTAAATTTCTCAGACGACACCAGCTCAGAGAAAGTCAACCGAGAATTCTCGATGTCCACATCCACAGCTAACACCTCCCTCATTCAGTGCCCTCCCCCCGAGCCCTCCCTTCTGAGAGATGCTGAGGCAGCCTGCACCTTGCTTGGTTGAGAAATCAATAAGATTCCTCCTTCCAGCAGCCAGTGGCACCACCTCCAGGTGGCCACCATGGCGTCCATGCCCCTGTGCAAGGCGAGGCCCGCAGAGACTGGCGTCCCCGCCCAACCCTGGAGGCTACAGGACTCGCCCCTGGACTGGGTCAGCCCTGCTCACCTTCCTCAGATTAGCTCCCTCCCCCAGGCCTGACCGCTCTCCCCTCCGCCTCTTCCCAAACACCACACTTCAGTCCCACGACTTCAGGGTTGTGACAGGTGAGGTGTCTGGCTTAGTTACCACAGCGAGAAACCTGTTCTTGGGGGACTCTGGCTAACTAAGAAGAAAAAAAAGAGTCTAGTGCAGTCCAGGCAACATGAAACTTGTTCAAAGTTCTAAAAAACTGACTCTAGAGCAAATTTTTCCCTAATATCATTAACCGTTAGAACTGTGAGCCTATTTAGGAATTTGTAAGCTTAGCACCTTAGAAGGTACATATTTCTTTCAAACTCAAGGAGACGTATGAGTTATAGGGTAGTGCCTGATTGACAGTTGTATGAACCCACTGGGGATATGGGAAAGGGAGAAGGCATAGCACCTCTTGTGTAACTTTCACTAATTAGAACATCAATGCACAGGACGCTCTATAGATTTGCTTACAACTCTGACTCAGGCAAGCAGAAACCACCTAAGTGCAGTTAGTGTTAATGATGAAAAAGATACTCTTATTTCTTTTTTAAAATTTCCGAGCCGGGCGTGGTGGCGCACACTTGTAATCCCAGTACTTGGGAGGCTGAGGCAGGAAGATCCAGGTTCGCGGCCAGCCTCAGCTACTTAGTGAGGCCCTCTGCAACTTAGTGAGACCCTGTTTCAAAATAAAGAACAAAAAATAGGGCTGGGGGTGTAGCTCGGAGGTAGAATGCCCATGGGTTCAATCCCCGGTACCTCAAAAAAAATGAAATAAAAAATAAAATAAAATTTTCACTGGTGCATTATAATTGCACATGGTGGTGAGGTTCGTAGTGATACTTTCATATCTGCACATAACATTGTTCAGTCTGTTTCTTCTCCATACCTCCCCTTTTCCTCCCCCAATGCCCTTCTGCTACCCCACTGGTCTCCCTCCTAATTTTCATGAGGTTCCTTTTCTTTTTTTTTTTTTCTCTTTGACTTCCACATATGAAAGAAAACATATGGCCCTTGATTTTCTGAGCCTGACTTATCTCACAGCAAGTTCTTATTTCTATGCTAATAATTTCATACTAATATCACTACCAGAAAATAAGTAAATAGTTTCTTTGACACCATTGACCTCTATTGACCAAGCGAGGTTTTAGTCTTGTAATTATCCAAAATTTTTCTTAGAGGCCTAACCAAAAAGCTATCTACTCTAATGTTGTTAACCCCTCAATTGCCATTCATAAAGTCTCTAAACCTTACTGCGTTACTAAGATGAACCTATCCACTTCCCTTCAAATGGGTATCAAAAGTAATTCTTTCAACATTTCCTCAAAGAAGATATACAAATGGCCAATAAAAGCATGAAAAGATGCTCACCATCACTAATCATTAGGGAAATGCTAATCAAAACTACAATGAGATACGATCTCATAACCATTAAGATGGCTAGTACTAAACACCCAGAAAATAACAAGTGTTGGCAAAGACGTGGAAAAATTGAAACCCTTGTGCATTATTGGTGTAAATGTAAAACCATAAGGTACAACCACTATGGAAAACAGTGCGGCAGTTTCTCAAAAAAAATTAAAAATAGAATTGCCATAGCATCCAGCAACTCTGCTTCTGGGTATATACCCAAACTCAAAACAACTGAACACGGGGTCTCAAAGAGATACCTGTACATCCGTGTACACAGCAGCATTATTGACGATAGCTAAAACAGGGAAGCAACCCAAGCCACAACATGGATGAACCTTGATAACATTAAAACATTATGCTCAGTGAAATACGCCACTCACAAAAAAAGGCAAATACTATATTACTACATGAGGTTCTCAGAGTAGTTAAATTCATAGAGACAGACAGCAGAATGGTGGTTGTCAGGGACTGGAGAGAAGATGAAATGTGGAATTTCTTATGGGTAGAGGGTTTCAGTTTTACAAGATGAAAGGAGTTTATGGAGACCGATGGTGGTGCTGGTTGCACAGTATTATGAAAGCATTTAGTACCACTGAACTGTATAATTAAAAATGGTTAAGTCGGTAAACTTTATGTTGTGTGTATTTTAACACAATGAAAATATTGGAAAAATTCTTAACACTCTCTGTGAGGAATCTTTAGAACTACTTAATAAAAAAAGGATAATTTTAGAGAAGTCAACAATCACAGAAATTTTACAAACAAGAAAGAATAGGTTGGTGATGTGAAGATGATAAAAATTTTGGAAGAAGTCTATATAAAATTCAAGTATTTAAATTTTTTTTGCAGTACTGGGTATTGAATCCAGGGGCATTCTACCTCCAAGCTATACCCCCAGCCCTATTTTTCATTCTTTATTTTGAAACAGGGTCTCACTAAGTTGCACAGGGCCTCACTAAGTAGCTGAGGCTGGCCGTGAACCTACGATCCTCCTGTCTCAACCTCCCAAGTACTGGGATTATAAGAGTGCGCCACCACACCCGACTCAAGTATTTAATTTTAAACAACAGCCCTAGTTATACCAGACATACATATTAAAGTTTTTAAAAAAGTAGTTCAGAAGCCGAGCCTGGTGGTACACGTCTGTAATCCCAGTAGCTGGGAGGCTGAGACAGGAGGATCACAGGTTTGGGACCAGCCTCAGCAATTTAGTGAGACCCTGTTTCAAAATAAAAAATAAACAGGGTATAGCTCAGAGGTAGAATGCCCCTGGGTTAAGAAAGGAAGGAAGGAAGGAAGGAAGGAAGGAAGGAAGGAAGGAAGCAAGGAAGGAAGGAGCAAATATCCAGAAATTGTATATTTAAAAAAAGGCCTAGAAGACTGAAAAAAATCAAAATTTATATACACGGTTGCTAAAAGAAGAGGAAGAAAAGGAAGGGTTTTCTAAATAAGTAAATGTGGATAGGCAAGAAAATCTCCAAAGCAACCAGACTTTAAAAGATAGAAGGGATATACCAACATCATTCTTGGTACTTCATACGGGTGGGGGGAGGCGGGGGGGCACCAAGAGCTGTGTGCATATATGTTAACATCAAATAGATATTCATTGCAATGTAAGACTCCAATGCACCAATAAAAGCACGTTAAAAAAAAATAAAAAAAAAATAAAAGATAGAAGGGGAAAATCACATGGTCAAATTGAATTACACAAAATACTGGCAAATACTTAGGAAAAGAGTATCTAAAAGGTGAAGGCTCAAAATGAACTAAGACTCATGGAAAACCGGGAGGGCAATCATAAGCGCTCTTTTTAGATGCATAAAAAGTGAAAAGAAGTAATAAGATTTTTAAAAATGAAGCTGGGTAAGAGGATAGAGAGGCACACTTGGGAGGGGGTTAATGGAGATTGAACCCAGGAGCGTTCTACCTCTGAGCTATACCCCATCCCTTTTTATTTTTTATTTTGAAACAGAGTCTTGCTAAGTTGCTGACACTGGCCTCGAACCTGCAGTCCTCCTGTCTCATCCTCCCACCACACCCAGTGAAAGGCATACTTTACATAGAATCAGCAGTGATGGTCCTGTGAGAAGACACTGGAGCAGAGCCCAGACGAAAGGAGGATGCAAACCATGGGGAAAGGCCCTATAAGCCAAGGCAGCAGCAAATGCAAAGGCCCTGAGCTGTCGGGGACACTTGTGTGAGAAACAGCAAGAAGGTTACCACCGCTAGAGTGGAGGGAGCAAGAAAAGGAGCAATAATATAGCCAGGCGCGGTGGCGCATGCCAGTAATCACTGAACTTGGGAGGCAGAGACAGGAGGATCACAGGTTCAAGGCCAGTCTCAGCAACTTAGCGAGATCCTGTTTCAAAATAAAAAATAAAAAGGGCTGGGGGGAAGGGTGTAGCTCAGAGGTAGAATGCTTCTGGGTTCAATCCTCAGTATGAGAGAGAGAGAGAGAGAAACCCGGAGGACACTGCAGGTTTTCATACTACACGAGAGGGAAACCTTCGGAATGTTAGAGCAGAGTAGATACATGATTTGAGCCACATTTTGAAATGATTGCTCTGGCTACTGCAGAAGAGTCTATTGAGGATAAGCCGGAAAGCAGGTAGTCCAGGTGAGAGACCATCGCGAGTTCAGGACAGGGATGCTAGGAGATAATGGAGCCTGAGTTCACGAACTCATTGTACTGAAAAAATACGCAGATGTGATACTCACAAAACCCCTCTCAATAATTCTTTACAACTTATAAAAAACAGGAGCAGTTCCAGAAGCCTAGAGATAAATGTTTTCCAAAATGGAGAAAAAGACAGATTCCAGAAATGAGGAGTCAAAACAAGCCTACTAGGAACAAAATGAGCCTGACTGGTTTTATTTCTTCCAAGAAAGTATCAACTGTTTCCAATTTTTTTATATTTCCTTTCAATCCTTATTACTATGTGTACCTGATTTTTTAGTTGTAATTATAACAGACACATTTCTATTGCCTAATTATTTTAGATTTGGCTATATTCTAAACATTTCTTTTGTTGTGACTCTGCCATAATTTTAAAATAACTGCAAATAAAAGGGAACAAAGAGACAAGTTTGTAGATGAGTCATAAAATTTTCAAGATATTCTGCTTATTACCTGAAGTATATTCACAATATTATTTAAACCTAAATCTGATACAGGTTGAGTTTGGGTGGAAACAAGTCATGCCAGTAAAATTATGAAATAGAACATTTCTTATCAGATGCAAATAACATTTTAATAAAAAAAAGGAATGTCAGAAATCCCAGAACCCTTTCACAAAGATGGCTAGAGTGAATATTTATTTTTATTCTATAAATTCTACAGCAGAGCTTTATTTCTCTAGGTACAGAACTAGAAAACTAGGTAATGATAAAATGTAAAAGAAGAAAAGAGCAAGAGTAAGACTTATTTGTAGCTAGTTGATACTTTCTACTTTTGATCATATTAATTCATCATAGTCTTCAAAGAGCACTACCCTTGCAGTGGTAGAAAAATGTGCTACATCTTTTACATTTCCTTAGGCAAGTCAGTTTGCATTGAAATCTGAAATACATACTGCTTTCTTTCTCCTTCTAGGGTAATAAATGCCGTTATATTTCAGTTTTATAATGTAATGGTCCAGACAACTATGCAAATCAATAGTGGGTTTACATGTCAAGGACCAAAAAGGAATCATTTGAAATTGAAAAACAATATAAGTGACAGAGAATTCTGGGTAAGATGTCTGTAAAGGTTCACACTGTGAGGCCACACTCCATATACATACATTTCTGCACCACTCACAAAACACTGATGGATTAAAAAAAAAAAGTAAAAATTTACAAAGTGAAATAATAAGCTGGGCACAGTGGCTCACGCCTGGAATCCCAGTACTCAGGAGGCTCAGACAGGAGGATGGCAGGTTCACAGAAAAGCCTCAGCAACCTAGTGAGATCCTGTTTGAAAATGAAAAATAAAATAGGGCTTGGGGTGTAGCTCAGAGTGAGAACACTTCTGGATTCAATCCCCAGTACCACAAAAACAAAACAAAAGTGAAATAATAATTGTTGTTATTAGTTAGGGTTTCGTTGCAGGTATTTTAAAACCTCAAGAATTTAGAACAGAATCAGATTTAACATTTAGATGCTAACGTTTAGCTGCTAACAAAATAATTGGAGAGGTCAGAGTGGCCGGTTTTATGCTAGACCTGAAGAACGAGTCTCAGAGTCCACACAGAGCTGGCCGGCCAAGGGAACTGTCACTAGTACCATCATCAGAAAGCTGAGGAAGCAGGACACTTGTATGTGCCAGCTACTGGCTATAGTGTCACACCTGCCTAGCCATAGTTCAGGAATTAGGTAGCCACCACCGTGACTGCGGGCCCTATGAACGCACGGCCATAGCTTCAGTAAGAGATTGGGAAGTTGCTGCCAGAACTGTTGGCTCTGGGGAACACAGCCCAGGGTTGCAACTTGGGGACCAGATGCAGCAGCAAACTCCAAGCTGCTGGAGCTACACCTGCAGAACGGCCGCTATCTATATATGTCCTACCACCTCCTCCCTCCAACTCAGTTCTGAATTCAAGTCTTACTGAAGTAAATATGGTTAGTAGAATCTGAATCACGGCAGAAACTCTAGACAGAAGGAAGCCTATGGGTAGTTTTTCCTTTCTGCTTCCTATAGTATAGGAAGGCACACTGGAAGGAGGTTGGAAGAGATGCTGAGTTAACTTAGCCCTTCTACCACGCCATGTATTCCATAGCCATAGCCAAGGAAAATGGCAACAAGTTATAAGAACTCTATGAAAACATTTTATTAAAAAATATTTCCAAGGACAATAAGTGGAGCAAAAATAGAAAGCAGTGAGTGAGGCCTAATGGGCTCCATGTCTGGAAGGAAGCAAACAGGGCCAGGAGTTCAGCCTCTCGAGTTTAATGAGAATTAAAAGTGCCTCACTTAAGGCAGAGGACCGGGGCCAGGCTCATTCCTTAAAGCTAAGGAGTGGGCAGAACTCCAGAAATGAGACTGAAAAAAGGCATTATATAAGACTGCACACTAAAAGAGGCAAGAGGACCAGAATCCAAGGCAGCCGCTTGCTAGGGTAACGGGCACTATCATCACCATGATGATCAGGAATCCAGAGTTAGCTACTCGAACCAGACAGAGGCAACCACAAAACTGCTAGGCAGGTGAAACCAGTAACGACTCCCATACAAGTTAAACTCTCTGCCCAAATTTCAAATACATGAAGAAAATTAACACCATGATTACCCACGAATCAATTGCTGAGAGACGAATTCACTCAAGACAAAATGAAAACAACAGAACAATCCAAAAATGGCCTTAAAAAATACTTAGTGTCCTCAAAGAGAGAGAGGAAAAATAGCCATAAAACAGAAATTCAAAGTACAATCTCAATACCACTCAAGATAAATTCACACCTAGACCACCTCTTATCGTGAAATTGCAGAACATCAAGGTGCCATAAAGAAATAGTTAAAAAACAACAAAGAGACTGACAGCAAACACTTTATCAGCAATAATAGATGCCTTCCTATATATATAAAGTCCAAACCGTTAGGAGAAAAGATAGTCAAGCTACAATTCCATGTCCACATATGCTATCACAAAGAATGAAGGAAAATAAAAACATTTTGATACCTACAATGACTATGGGTTTTCTACTAACAGACTCTCGGTGAAGAATGTATTATAGGATGCACTTCAGAAAGAAGAGCCCAAAGGAGGAAATAAGATAGGATAGTGATCACACAAACTATATTATCAAATCGAGCTAGTTTTAGATTATAAATAAAATAATTTTATGATTAAAAGAAAAGCAGCAACATAGATGAACCTTGAAAACATTATACTAGGACTGGGGATGTAGTTCAGTGGTAGAGCGTTTGTCTGGCTTGCACAAGGCCCTGGGTTCAATTCCCTGCACCACAGAAAGACAGAAAGGCAGGAGGGAAGGAGGGAGGGAAGGAGGAAACATTATGCTAAGTGAAGGAAATAAAAGCCACATATTGTATAATTCTATTTATATGAAAAGTTTATAATAGATAATTTAAAGAGACAGAAAGTAGGTTAGAGGTTGCCCAGGACTGAGGGGACAGAGGAGGGAGCAAGGAGTAAGCCAGGCACTGTCAATAGGTAAAGAATTTTCTTAAAGGAGAACAAAAATGTTCTAAAATTAGACTGTGGTGGTGGTTGTACAACTCTGAATATACTTGTACCACACAGACTTGTACATTTTATTTATTTATTTATTTATTTATTTATTTATTTATTTATTTATTTTGCGGTACCAGGAATTGAACCCAGGGGGCATTCTACCTCTGGGCTACACCCCCAGCCCTATTTTTTATTCTTTATTTTGAAACAGGGTCTCACTAAGTTGCAGAGGGCCTCACTAAGTAGCTGAGGCTGGCCGCGAACCCGGGTCCTCCTGTCTCAGCCTCCCAAGTACTGGGATTACAAGCATGCACCACCATGCCCGACAGACTTGTACTTTTATTTTTTTTTTTAACTGTTGCTTTTGTATCTCAGTATCCTCAACAGTCACTTTTTTTTTTTTTTTTTT
>PVJS01010580.1:26424-47894 GCA_004027185.1 Glis glis | reverse complement strand
AAAAAAAAAAAAAAAAAAAAAAAAGAAATACTTTCCTAATTTAACTAAGTACCAATGATTGGGATTTATCTATGCATCCCTCCATTCATCTATGTGATTCTTTTTAATAGGATGATCACATTATCCCAATATTGTGACCTCAGTATGTATTTTAAACTTGATTTAGCGTACAACTATTGCAGAGGATTCTGATTGGCCCAGTATGGGGGATGACCCATTTCATGAACAAGCCACTGTAGCTTTGGTAATAGAGGATTCAAACTGTCCAGTATAGATCATATTTTTTTTGTTATGAAGAGGGAGTGGCTTGCTAAAATTGCCAGATCCAAAGAAGAGAAGATTTTTTAAGGAAAGGTACATTGGACAGCAAATAATACAGGTCTACTGTAATTGTGAAGTGAAGGTGAAAGGTGAATTGGTAGCTGGAGGGGTATATAAGGCTAAAGGAGAGCACATGAAATAAAATGTTATGTATGAGATTTGTGAATTACCTAAAGCTAAGAGGAACTATAAATATAGTAGACAGAAAGATTGGATTCAAAATGATCTCAATAGGCAGAAACAAGAAGCATAAAACAAGATGTAATTTCACAGAAGCAAATATAAAGTCATACATTTAGGTTCAAACAGTTGGTTTTATATAAATAAAAAAGTGCAAAACAGGATTTATAGCAGTTCTACTGAAAAAAAGGAAAATCATAAAGTTTTGTTTAGCTTCAAATTCAACAGGAACTGACAGCCTGACACTGTTGCTAGAAAAAGGTAATCCGATCTTAGACTGTTGTGTGGTTCAGAACAAAGGAGATTATGGTCTCCTTGTGCTCTGTGTTGATTACATTAAATCCATATTATTGCATCCAGTTTGGGGTTCCATACTTTGAGAGTGACACTAATAAGCTCAAGGGAATCCTGAATGAGATGAATAGGGTAGAATAATATGTCTCAAAACTGACAGAGTAAACTGGGTATATTTTTTGTCATAGAAGAAATGGCTTCAGGGGTATATGATGACATCTTTCGACCATTTTTAGATGTATCTGCGGAAAAGGAAGATAGTTAATTCTGATGTCTATAAGGATAAGGATGACATATCTAGCTATGACTGCATCCCAAAGTAGTATGTGTCTTTCATTAGAAATGTTAAGTAATCCAAGATAAGAATTAAGGGTATAAATAAGAAGTTCTAGACACAGGTTTCTGTTGAAACACTACAAAAATATCATTTAAAGTATATTTATTAATTATATCCAAAATGTTATTTGCTTTCATACATTTTCCTTCATCATCTATCTTTTTTTTGTGGTACTGGGGATTGAACCCAGGGGCATTCTGCCTCTGAGATACACCCCCAGCCCTATTTTTTAATCTTTATTTTGAAACAGGGTCTTGCTAAGTTGCGGAGGGCCTCACTAAGTAGCTGAGGCTGGTCACAAACCTGGATCTTCTGGTCTCAGCCTCCCAAGTACTGGGATTACAAGCATGCGCCACCATGCCTGGCTCATCTATCTTTATATCCATTTTTTCAATTTGATTTTAACTGTTTTACTGAGGTATAACTGACATAAAATAAACCACACATAAACTGTGCAATTTGATGTATTGACACGTGTGTCTGTGAAACCACCATCCCAATCAATAAAGTTGAACATATAACTCATCCCCGAGAGTTTCCTCATGCTCCTTTGGAGTCCCTTCCTTCTCAGACTTTCCTCACATCCCACTGTCTGCAGCCCTAGACAAATGTTAATGTTGATCTGCTTTCTGTCACTATTAATTCATTTGCATTAGTAAGAATTTTATTTATTTATTTTTTATTTATTTATTTATTTATTTATTTTGCGGTACCGGGGATTGAATGCAGGGGCGTTCTACCTCCGCGCTACACACCCGGCCCTATTTTTACTTTATTTTGAAACCGGGTCTCACGAAGTTACGGAGGGCCTCACTAAGTAGAGAGAGAGAGAGACAGAGAGAGAGAGAGAGAGAGAGAAACGGAGAGAGAGAGAGCTGAGGCTGGCCGCGAACCCGGATCCTCCAGTCTCCGCCTCCCAAAGTACTGGGATTACAAGCATGCGCCCCCACGCCTGGCTCAAGAATTTTATATAAATGTAATAATATAGCATGTACTTTTGTCTGGCTTCTTTCATTCATCAACATTACTTTGTAATTTATCCATCCACCAATAGTTCAATCATTTAATTGCTGAGTAGTATTCCATTGTATACATATCCCAAAATTTGTTTATCCATTCATCTGTTGAACATATAGGTTGTTTTCACTTTGGGGTCTTCCAAGTTGTGGTATAGACATATACTTTCATTTTTTTGTGTGTGTAAATATCTAGAAGCAAAACTATTAAGAAGTTGGCAAACTTTTCCCCAAAAGGATTGTACCATTTCACATTTCCACCAAAAGCGCCCAAGCATTCTAGTATCTCCACACCCTGGTCAGTCTACTCAATTTTAGACATCCTAATGGGTATGTGGTAGTATCACATTGTGGTTTTCATTTGCATTTCCTTAATCACCGAGGATGTCAAACATTTTTTAATGGGCTTGTTGGCCCTCCAATTGTCCTCTTTTTGAAAAAAAAATGGTACATATTATACCAAATAGTGGGTTTTATTTGTCTTCTTGAAGTACTTTTGCCCATTTAAATAAGTTAACTTTCTTACTATTTTAAATTCTGAACATAAATTCTCCATCAGATTTATGATGTACTAATATCTTCTCATCTATGTTGTATCTTTGTATTCTCAATGTTTTTCAAAAAGTGGAGATTTTAGTTTTAATGAAGTCAATTTATCAACTCATTTTAGGAATTATAATTTTTATCGATTGTGTTAAGAAATTTTTATCTGACTAAACATCCATAAATATTTCCTTATATGTTTTATTTTAGAAAACTTATAGTTTTAGATTTTATAGTAGTTTTTTATATGTGTTATACAGTATGGATCTCAATCCATTTATATGTGATGGTTCCAGCATCATTTGTTGAAAAGACTATTCCTTCTCTACTGAAATGCCCTTACATTTTTGCCCTTTTGGAAATCAATTGTCTTTGCTTTCTGTTACATTGACTATTTGTCTATGCTTATGCCAATATCACACAGACATTATAATAAGCTTTATAGTAAGTATTTGGATCATGGAGTGTTAGTTTACCTACATTATTGGAGTTTTTTGTTATTGTTGAAAGCTATTCATTTTAGAATCCGTTTGTCCTAGTTTACTAAAATTTGTACTGGGATTTCAAGTGAAATTCCATTGAATCAAGAGATCAGTTTTGAGGAAATTAGCATCTTCACAATAGTAAACCTTTTGATCCATGATGATAGTCTGTCTCTCCATATTTTTTACATCTTTACCTTCCTTAACATTATTTTGGAAGTTTCAGTAGAAGGGCCTAGTGTGTATTTTGTTCTATTTATCCCTAATTATTTTGTGGGGTTTTTTTGTTTTTGTTGTTTTAGGAATTGCTGAATCATATTGTAGTTGTGTTTTTTTTTTTTTTAGGAACCTACAACTATTCTCCTCAATGACAAATTTACATTATTGCCAACTATGCAAAGGTTCCCTTTTCTCCATATCCTCCATAACTTTGTAATTGTGGTTTTGGTACTACTTTAATAATTTGATGTCAGCATATTTTCTAGTTTAGTTTAATTGTGTTTTCTTTTGGGATGAGGTTGCTGGGGCTTGAGTCCAGGGGTATTCTATATCAACCTCCAAGCTACACCGCCCAGTCCTTTTTTTATTTTTTATTTAAAAATAGAGTCTCACTAAGTTGCTGAGGGTCTAAATTGTTGAGGCTGGCCTCAACCTGTGGACCGCTGTCTTAGCCTCCAGAATTCTGGGATTATAGGCATGTGACACTAGGCCTGCTTAAATTGTATTTTCTAATGGTAGAGAGTTAAGAGAAAGGGGGCAGTAGAAAACCTAGTCTGTCAACAAAATAACAAATGAAAGTTTAATAATAAATAGGCAGAAAGTCACTATCATAATATAGAATGAACATAGGTAAGGAATTAGTTATCTGAGTTATATTCTGGGCTCTATTCCCCCCAAACAGCTGACACTTAGTAAATATGTACTAAGCCTATTTGCTATGCCTTTTATATGCATTACTTTATTTATTTACAAAATAATCCATAGAGTAAATATTATCCTTCATTTTAGAAATGAGAAAGCCATTTTAGGGAGGTTGAGTAATTTGCAGAAGTTCATTCAGCTAATAAGTGCTATGACTGACCTTCAGGCCAGGTAATCCCATTCCAAATCTAAGTGCTCTCTGTTGATCATGAGACATCACACTCAGTTGTCTCATATGTTAAATAAGAAGAATAATCAGATAATCCTTCAGCCCATGTCAGTCTGCAGACTCTAACTAGGGAACATCAAAAGTCTACTTTAAATGTAGGTGTCATTAACACAATAGGTAAATCACTAAAACAGATTGTCCATCTGTCTCTGGCACAGTCCCACTTCCTAAAATTCCCAACACCAAAACATCTGTTTTAATTTTACTCATTTAAGTAAAATGTTTTCTTTGAAGACAGTTAATGTAGTCAGAAGAGAATTACAGAATTCATTTCTAATTCTGAAAAAGTGATGCTAGCCTAGTCTTTGCTAACCAGAAAATATACCTTCCTCTCTCACTAGCCTGACTCATATTTTTTATTAATTTAATATGGGGTTCATAGAACAATGAATTTTATGACTATTAATTCACAACCTGTCTTCTCAGTTTTCAAGCGAAACTCCCCGAACTGTGAAAAGGGTTTCATATTAAAATCTATAGGATATGACCCATGGTTTTGTGCTTCAAGAATTCATCAGTAGAATTATAACTCTATAACTCATGGTTAACTGTTTGTAACTTCTGTGCTTGACAGCATATATTTAAAGTATGTTTATAATGCATGGATATGCAAATATTTCTAAATGAATTTTTGTTTTGGTATTGTAGGCTGTTTCCCTTGATATGATATTTTTACTACAATTTAATGAATTGAAAGTGAATCACTTACAAACAAATAAAATGCTATTTTAAAAGTGAATCAAATTGGAAAATGGAAATGAAGGAAAATGCAAGTGTAATTTCCTGGGATAGTTTTGTAGGGAAGCTTAGAAAAAATGAATTATAAGTATTTCTTCAGGTACCCAGAATGTCCTATGACATTCCCCTCATATCTTGCCACAAGTTGGTTCCTCAAATTTCTCTCAATAGTAAATAGTTCAATAAACTTTGTTAATTTTATCGATTTAATAATAGATTTAAAATGTTTCTTCAGTCAGTCGTTTATACTTCAGGGTGAATACATTCCAGATACTGAGAACTTTATTTATCATCTTTTTTATGAATAAATAAGCCCATGTGTTTGAGTAAAAACCAGATGCCAAGTACCATCCTCAGGCCCTGTCTGTGGCCAAGGCCTCTCCCATCACAGAGTGAGACTGTTTACACAGGTGGGTGTGGCAGAGACAGCCTCTCTGGGGTAATAAAATTGGTACTAAACATTAAATGTTAAGAAGTCTATATAAGAACTGCACATGGAAGGAAAATTAAGTATAAAGATGCTAAGAAAGAATCAAGCTTAGCATGTCAAGGAACAGAAGGAAGCCAGTATGGCTGGAAGATAGTAAAAAGGAGAGTTTGGTAGATAATGTTAAATGGATATGTAAAAACTAAGTATGTAGAACTTTGAACTATGGTAAAGAATCTGGATTATATTTTATTTATTTATTGCCATACTAGGGAATTAAGCCCAGGGGCTCTCTACTAATGAGCTACCTTTCCAGTACTTTTTCTTATGTTTTATTTTGAGATAGTCTCACTAAGTTCCCACACTACCTTGAACATATGATCCTCCTGCTTTAGCCTCCCTAGTCAGTGGCATTGCATTCAGTGCATCTCCATTCCTAGAAGTGATCTGGATTTGATTCTAAATATAGAAAGTACTTGGTTAGCAAGAGAGTGATTTGATTCATCTTACTTTTAAAAGTCTATTGTGTGTGTGTGTGTGTTAGTAGTGGGTACTCTACCACTACTATATATGAACTACATCTCCAGCCCTTTTTATCTTTTATTTTGAAACAGGGTCTTATTAAGTTGCCCTGCACTGGCCTTAAAACTGTGATCCTCTTGTGTCAGCCTCCCAAGTACTGGGATTATAGGTGTGTGCCACCATGCCTAGTTTATATTTGTTCTTTGAAGATTGTAGAGTACAAGTGTGGAGTTGTATAAAAATAAGGAAGAAACTTCAGCATTTCTGAAGTAGATGGAACATGGGAGTCCACAATAGAAGTAGAAACATATAAGATATTTTGGAAATAAAGTCAATAGTATTTATTTATTAATTAGATTCAGGTAAGACAAGACAGAAAAGATTAGTCAAATACTCCTCCCAGATTATTATCTAATATTCTCCTTAGTTCCATTTGCTCTCATGGGGAAGATGAGGAACTGGGCATGCTTATAAGTTTAGGATACTGAGTGGTATGAAGGCAATGTTCTATATTCAAAATGTTAAGTTTTAGGTCGCCATTATTCAGCCAAATGAGATATGTAGTATGCAACCAGATATTTAAGTCTAGACCTCAGGAGAGATATAAAAATGGATATACCAATAAAATAATTTAAAAAAACAAGCATATAAGTAGGATTATTGTAGAGTATATCAAGGAATATATTTTGGAGAATAGAAATGTTAATAAAGTGTTCTCTCTCTATATATGCATTGATTATTTTAAAAATATTTAAGAACTTTTCTTAATGGCAAAGATCCCCACTGTGAATTTTAATTTTTATAGTAGATATTAATAGAGATGTTATTGGGTATTACTGAGAGTTTTAGTATCTGTTACTCCTTTTGTAAAGGGCCCCAAATATTTTGAAAGTCTTTCTATATTTAATTTTAGAAATGTCTGTTATAGCATACAAATCTGTACATATACATATGTATATTTATTTTATATACAATTTGTTCAATATACCTTATCAAATAAAAATTATTACTTGGGGAATAATGGATTTTAGAGTAAAAATGAATAAATCCAGATTATGTGACTATCTCATAAAAATGGATGTAGACAATTATGAATAAACTAAATATAAATAATATTTAAAGCCATGATCACAGAGAAATGATATCATTAATGAAGTTAAAAACAAAGCTGTGACAATATTTAAGGACTAGGAACAGAAGAATAATTTTAAAAAGGGAATTGTTGAATTGCCAGTGTCATTCAAGGAAAATCAGAGACATGTTTTTTTGTCCAATCAAAGAGTGAAAGTGTTTTAAGAAGGAGGGGTCATATGTTGATGAGAGATTAAATTATATGAGGGCAAGGTAGTGACCACTGACTTTGGCAACATGAAAGACCCCAATGGGGTTGAAGGTTTTTTTGTTTTGTTTTGTTTTAGGCAGGTCTTGCTCCGTTGCATGTGCTAGCTTCAAACTCTCAGACTGAAGTAAGTGATCCTCCTATCTCATCCTCCCTTCTTCCCTAGTAGCTAGGACCACTGCACCCAGATTTGAAAGGATATTTTCCAAATATATGTAATAGAAGTAGATGTAGGGCCATGATATTATTATGAGAAAACTTGATGTTCATGAACAAAGTATCAAAGTGAGGTCTGCTAAGACAAATTTCTTCTATTTCATATATCTGTGCCTAGAGAAAAGATAAACTTCTATGTGAGTGGCTTACTTATTTGGAAATTTTTCATTATACTTCAGCAATTTTCATGACTCATTCTAATTATTAAAAAAATTCCCAATAATATTTATATACTGAGTGCTATCTATTAAAGTTTCAAGAGAAGCTGGGCATGATGGTGCACGCCTGTAACCCTACTACTTGGGAGGCTGAGACAGGAGAGTCACAGGTCCAAAATCAGCCTCAGCAGCTCAGTGAGTCTTGCATCAATTTAGCAAGACCCTGTTTCCAAATAAAAAATAAAATAGGGCTGGGGGCATAGCTCGGAGGTAGAATGCACCTGGGTTCCATTCCCAGCACCACCAAATAAATTAAATAAGTAAATAAATAAGTAATAAATAGTTACACGAGTTTCTCTCCTACTCAGTCATCCTGCATAATGACCATCCTTGAAATTTTATCTTTCACCTCTATTTACAAAAATATCTAAGTTAAGAAAAATGGCAGTTATGATATTAATACTTTTAAATTCTCATCAATATCATTATTATGTTCTTTGGTGGGACAGTTATGTTAAATATTGGAAAGAATGTCTAGTTGCAATTCAGTATGTATTCATGCCATAATTGAACACAATGTAACATATTTAATATGACTAATTCTAAGTTTGTCATTTGAATGTGATTCATGGTATAGTGTCATTTTTTTTCTTGTGGGAGAATAAAGAAGAAACTATTATTTTGTTATTCTTAAAAATTCATAGGGACTATGGAATGCAAAGAATATCCTTTGGTTTGGGGCCTAAAGAAAAGTAGCTCTTCTTGATGTCACTTTCAGAATGCTTCCAGATCTATTGATTATCTTATGTAGAAGCTTTTGTTTGTGGCTAGAAACTAAGTTTTTAATCTTTATGTATCCATATTTGGGGTGCCTCAAACTAATGCTTCCCATCCTGAATATCCAAAGTACTATCAACTCAGGAAACTTAATTTTGAGAGCTCCAAATTAGAATACCAATCTGGTAATTACTCTACCTACTTTTAAAAATGTTTTCTTCTAAAAAAACTATGATTGTCCTAACTTGAGTCAGAGATGTCAATCTTGTTCAAGAAGTGGTTTTCTAGAAAGTCATGATTTTCTTTTATAGAAAATGGTTTTCTCATCCTTTTTTTAAAAAAAACACCATAATGTGCCAGTGTATTTAGTTGTATCATACAAGTTAGAATAGCGTTCATGGCAGAATTCCCATTTTATAAACGTGAATTTCTACTGGAGGAAATTGATATTCCAAGTTCACATGGCGAGCTGGTGGGCCAGGTTCAATTAGAACCCATGTTTGCAGGTCACTTCCCCAGAAACCACCCTACTATGCCATGCAAGCGAATTTGAGGGGTCTCCTTATATGTAATCAAACAATGAGAGCAAATGTTGTGAAAGTACTTGTGTTCAAAGCAGAAATATCTGTAATTGTAAAAGCCCTTTGCTTTCTAACCACAGTAGCCACAAGATTTATGAGATTCACTGGGAAAAGGGGTTGCACTTTAGAATATTGCAATACTCTGTCGGCACTAAAAAATTAATGATACAAAAAACCGTTTGAAAGACAAAAAGTAATGGAAACACTCCATCGTTCAATAATCACTCTGGTATTTAGTATTTCAAGATGGGATAGATTGTTTCCAATGTATCATTCTGCTGAAATGAAAGAGTACTTTTAAGAAAAGGAGAACCTGAGGGGTTTCTTAACAAGAAATTGAAAAAAGATCCTAATATTGTCTAAGCAGAAGAAGCAAAAGCAGACAGAGTTTACCCTTAAACTGATATGCGATGAGATATATTAAAAGCAGCAGCTTTCTATAATTATGGTATTTAACAAGCTAATTACTTAATATATACATAGCTCTTTTAAGACACTTTGAAGAAATAGGATTCAAATTAATGTTTAATTTCCTTGAATCATAAGATTTCCTAGGAATGTTAAAAATAGTCTTACATAGATTTTGAAAAATGGTTCCATGCTATTAAATGTCTCATTTATGTTTCACACAGTTCTGAAATATAGAAACTGATTTACTACTGAATATTTCTGAGTTAAGAAACTAAAGACTGAGAAAATAAAAGGACTCTCAAAAATTTAGGAAATTATAAAATATTTTCCCTAAATCAGAGAGAAAGATATATTTTCTGTGGACATGAAATTTAGTAGAAAGTAAACATCTTGCCTGAACGTGGTGATACAACCAATTATGAAATATCTATTTATCATGAAAGATAAGATGTGAACAATATATTTTCCTTCAAAATTAATGAACAGTCCCATAAATGGCTCTTACAAAATTGCTTAAAATGGTCCCTTCATAAAAGTTTTATATTTGATAATGTAATTAATGAACAACTCATTTGACTTCAACAATTCTAGGGGAGGACATGATTTCATTAGAAATCTTAGCATAAGCATCACTTAATTTCAATAAGCAATAAGGAGACCATAGAAATGTGATTGCTCAGCTCTGAAGTTGAATGCAAAAGCCTTTATTTCAACCCATTCTCTATTACCTTTGGTATTACCTTGGCATAAGCTAACCCTATCTTTTGGCTTACACCCACAAAAGTGACCATGGCTGGAAAAATAAACCCATGTTGAGTCTAATGACTCACTTGAAATCATAAGCAAATTCTTCAGGCTGACCACTACTCAGAGATCCTTTCTGACCCTCCAGTCAGTTTACTTTATCACTTTTCTAGATTCCACATTTTCTTGTCTGTCCTCAAAATTCCATATGCATTTGTACTTTATTGACTCAACATAATCCCTACCTTCTACTTCACTGAGAAAAGAAGACTATAAGGAATTGCCGACTGTATCCGGCCATCTGTGTCTGCTTCCACTGTCTCCCCTTCTTCCTGGCTCACTGCCGTTGAAGGTCAGTGTGTCTTCTCATGCACTATATTCCAGACTGCTGACTTCCTCAAGGAACTGTAATCCTCTCTTCCCTCTCATGTTTCCAGTCTCACCAGGATTCTTGTGTAGATACAAAATAAATTCTTATTTTAATAGTTTAATAATTCCCCTTTTGGATTCATCTCCCTTTCTCTCTCTCTACTACATTTCAATTGCCCTGTAATCCTAGTGCTTGAGAGACTGAAACAAGAGAAATGCAGGCTCGAGGCCAGCCTTATCAATGTAGTGAGACTCTCAGCAACCTAGGAAGACCATGTTTCAAAACAAAATAAAAAGGGCTGGGGGTGTATTTCAGACGTAGAATGCCCTTGGGCTCAATTCCCAATATCACACACACACACACACACACACACACACACACACACAATTCTCACTTCTTGTTTTTTTCAGGCTATTCTAATCTTGAATTGCCTCCATCTGAAGCACTTCTAATGACTGCTTTACAAAATTCAGCAATCAAATTTATCCCATAAAAATTACCAGCAGCATGACACGATTATCTACTCTCTTTTATATTTTAAAATTCCAAATTATTACTTATTTCTACAACAAATACATGCATTCAAAGATTAATGAAAAAGTTAGTGATGTCTACCCCCAATTTCATCTCTTGAGATAACCAATTTTAAAAACCTATGACATAACCTTCCTTGTGTTTCTCTGCTCTCATACCATTTTAAACAAACATATGTATGCACATATACAGTTCACTTTAGCTTTAGTATGGAAACCAAATGGTACTAATGTGTTTCTCAGTAAATTATATATGCCTTCTAACTTATGAAGATTTAACTGAGCTTTTTAATTCATAGAATACTAATACTATTCCATAATAATGAAATAATGAAATTCACCAATTTTGTCTCCACCATTAGTTTTTTCTAATATATTTTACCATTAAGAATACAATATAATTAACATTCTTTTCATCTATGGCTATGTCTAAGAAATAGCCTAGAACACATGTTTAAATGCAAGGATTTTACTAGGGCTTGTTCAAAGAGCAAGAAACAGGAGAATGAGATAGGAAGGACGGAGAGCCAATCCCCAAATAAGCCACTGCTAGGGGACCTATTACTCCATCCCTCCGGTCTGTTTGAGGAAGTGTACGATTCTCTGTGCAGGGAAGAAAGGAGAACACATTTAGCACCAGCTCCTCTTCTATGCTGATCAAAGGTTTTCCCCACAGGGCATTAAGTCCTGCAAACTTGTGGGTTGCATGTGCATGAGTTCTGAGCAAAACTTCAAGGTATACACCACTATGTTGCCAACTATAAATCTCTGGAACAGCAGCCAGAAGGGCACAAAAATAGAAGTGAAACCATGGTCAAGTGAGACCAGGTTGTAACTATGTGATCCTGGTAAGAATTTATAACTCCACAAAGGTAGAAAAATTACTGTTTAAGCTAATAGGATCTAAAAGATGCACAGGAGATGGGAATACAGTCCCCTCAGAAATCCTTATTTAATTCTAGAGTCTGTTGCAGGAGGGTAGCTAGGTGAACCTCTGCAAAGACTTGATATAATATGGTTACTGAAATAAGCTACAATTCCACTGTTTCAGCAAGTCTCAGAGAGAGAAATATATTCAAAGGTTCACGCCTCAACTTTTTATTCTATGTTTCTCTCATCTGTGGCTAGTATTTCACCTAGAATGAGCCCTTAATTTCCATGCCCAATCACCATTGTCACTGGGAACAAAAGTGCCCAGTAAATTCTATGGGTTTCATAGATACTTTTCCTAACCCCAATGTGTAAAAGTAATGCTATTTCTCAATGAGGATCTGAATGCTAATTCTTCTCTTTTGTTCCACAGGTATAAGCAACCAAAAATGACAAAATGACAATTATAGTTTCAAGTTCAGTGGAAGATTTTGTTTAGCCTGATGGGCGTGTAATGAGAGATGCTGGCTAAAATTCACTAGGTAAGACATACTGTCTACTTAGTTGGAGAAATTCCTCTGTGGTGAACACCCTTTGGGGGGAAATAAAAAAATCTGCTTTTGCAGACAGACCCACAGATCCATGCATGTATCTCTTCCCTAGACCTTTTATCCTCAAACTTTGAATTCAACCAGGATGTCTTTTTCAAATAGCATGGATATCTCAAAATCATAAGTATCTGCATTGAAATTATACTGTTCAGACACATATCAATCTCATAAGTTTTCATTTTCATCCACAGATAACTATAACATCATCAGAACTGTTGACATCTTTCATCTTTGGGCTCTTGTAGCTCAGTGTAGTGGAAAAATACCGTTTATTTCATATTCACTATTTGTGGTTTACATTAATTCATAAAACATTTAATTAAAACAATTCTTTGAGATTCACCATTGCATTAGTAGAAACAGATGTTTATCAATATAAACTGGTATCACATAGTGATAACTTTTCTTTTCTTAAAACTCTATTCAGTTTAAAATTATTATAGCTACACCCAGTTTGTTCTTATTGGAATTAGCATGACATGTCTTTCTCCATCCATTTGCCTGTGTGTGTGTGTGTATGTGTGTGTGTGTGTGTGTGTGTGTGTGTGGTACTAGGGATTGAACCCTTAAACCCAGGGGCATTCTACCTCTGAGCTACACCCCCCAGACCAATTTTATTTTTTATTTTGAAATAAGTTCTGGCCAAGTTGCAGAGACTGGTCTAGAACTTGTGATCCTCCTGTCTCAGCCTCCCATGTACTGGGATTACAGATGTGTGCCACCACGCCTGACTCATCCATTTACTTTTTAATCTATTTGTGTCTTTATATTTAAATTGAGTTTCATATAGACAACATAGAGGGGTTTTTTTGTTTTTCTTTCTTTTGATCCACTTTGACAAACTCTGTCCTTTAATTGGTGCATTTAAACAATTGACATTTAAAATGATTATGGATCTTCTTGGATTAATATCTATCATATATGTTACCGTTTATATTGTTGCCCTCATTCTGTGTCCCTTTTTTAATTTTTCACCATTTTCCTGTTTTTTGTGATTTTAATTGAACATTTTTTATGATACCATTTTCTCGCCTTTCTTTTTCTATTTTCTATTTCTATGTATTTTTATTGGTGAACTGTAATTACACACCATAATGAGATATAGAGTAATAGAAACACATGCACATAACACTTGATATGTTTATTAGTACATCAGTTATGTCTTTGGTTTAAGTGGTCACCCTAGAGTTTGCGATATATATGTACAACTAATCCAAATCCACTTTCAAATAACACTATCACTTAATAGGCATGGTGATTACCTTACATTAAAATAATTCAAATTTCTCCCTCTTGTTCCTTTTATCATTGCAGTCATTTATTTCATTTATATAGAAATATATAAAAGCATAGGTATAACATATAAGATTTATAATATTTTATATTTGTATAAACACACATAATCAAATGCAAATTAATATTAATAAACTTATAACATTTGCATAAACATGCATAATCAAATACATTGTTAATACAGAATTATTCTTTTTAACAAACAGCCATTAGATCTTTTAAGAATAAGAGAAAGATTTTTTTATTCATTCATCCATGGATAGGCACCTAGGTAGACTATGTGTCTCAGCTATCATGAATAGTGCTGCAATAAACATGGGTGTGTGGGTGTCTCTTTGATATGCTGGTTGTATTTCCTTTGGACTTACACCCAGACGTGTTACAGCTGGAGCCAGGGTAGTTATTTTACTTCTTTTATGGTCTTTCTTTCTATATGTAGATCTCAGTTTCTAACCTTTAAATTTTTCCTTCTCTCTAAAAAATTCATTTAATATTTCTTACTAAAGGCCTTGGCGTATTAATCATAGTTGCTTTAAACTTCTATTCTGATAATTTCTATATCCCTGCCAAGTGTGGTTCTAATGCTTGCTCTTTCTCTTCAAATGGTGTTTTTGTTTTTTACTTTGGTGTGCTTTATAATTTTTTCCTAATAGTAAAACACGATGCACTAAGTTAACAATTGCTATAAATAAACTTTTAGTATAATGTGTTGGTGAGGTATGGAGAGGAGTAACAGTCTATAACTTTATAATTAGGTCTCCGTCTTTTAGTGAGCCTATGTCTCTGCACTTGAACCTCACATGTGTTTCTCAGTTCTTCCATGTTCCCCACATGGGTGGGACAGGATGGATAGAGTTGGCTGAAGTTTGCTCTTTCTCCTGTCCCAGGTAGAAAGCTAAAGCTGGCTGAATTTGAGTATTTTCCTTTCCTTAGATCAGTTAGGCTACTGATAAAACCCCATCAGATTGAGGGGCAGGCAGGACTTGTTAGAAGGACAGAGTCCTCTGGTGTATTTCAAGATGGTTTCTTTTCTTGTCCTCTGCCAGAGCATGAAGAAATTTTTATCTGATATTTACTATGAAAATTTCATCAAGCTCCTAGAAATAAAACTCACAAGAGCAAGGGGAACCCTGGAGTTTTTAACTCTCAGATTTTTCCACAACTAACCTCTACCAATTCAACAATTGCATTTTTTTTATCTTGGTGCTGAATCCTGTGGAAATTTCTGTGTGTGTGTGTGTGTGTGTGTGTGTGTGTGTGTGTGTGTGTGTGTTTAGATATAGATGATAAATAGATGATGGATAGATAGATGATAGATATTCTCAAATTATGTATCCCTAGAAAAATTTACTGAACTCTTCTCTCATGTTATGAAATTATATGAATGAGCAAATCATAAGTAGCATGTTTGGCAAGACTGAAAATTGAAATTCCACCTGGGTTTGTGTATGTAGTTGGCTAACTCCTTTGAAGAGTTCTATTCAGTTATTTTACTGCAATTTGATTAAACATATTGTCAGAGCTTATACGGAAGAAATGTGTTATGCTGGTTAAGAGTACACAATCTGGAGTACAACTATTATTTAGTCCATTTTCTGTTACCATAATAAAATATCTGAGACTGAGTAATGTGTAAAGAAAACAGGCTTTTGTTGCTCACAGTTTTGGAGTCTACAAGTCCAGGATTGCGCAGCCCCATTGGTTCAGCCTCTGGCGAGGGCCTTCTGGGTACATCACAACATGGTGGATAGCATCAAAGCAGGAGCCTGTGCAAGGGGAAGAGAGTGGCCACACAGTAAGCAAGAAGCAAGACTGACTTTAGATCCAAACCTACTCTTTATATTAATCTTCTTTCATGGGAACTAGTTGGGGGTCCTGAGAAAACTGTATGCATCTCTTCAAGGAGTGGCATTCCAATGGCCTAACCACCTCCCACCAGGCCCCACCTCTCAGAGTCTTCACCACCTCAGCACAGGCACACGAGGAGCCAAGATCCCAGAACAGTAAACTTCAGAGGACACACTCAGTCCCACCAAAACTCCACTTAACCTTGGATACACGATCTCTCTGTCTCAGTGTCCTCATCTATACCTGTAATAAATATGTTACAGGATTGTTATGAAGAATAAAGTGAGTTCATATTTATTATGTACCCATAACACTGCCTGACACACAGTAAATGGTATACAAATGTTTTGAATAAGATATGGGACACAAACATGAGTTTTTATCCTCAAAAAGATAACAATGTTGACTCGATTATTTTACAGTGTTTTCCCATATTTCAACAGAATCACCCTCAGATTTCTTAGACAAAGGGAACATGTACTTGCAATTTAAACAACTTTAGAAAAGCATTGCTTTTATTATTGATTGCATATAGAAAGAAATATGATGCAAGTCCAGTCATCTAATAACTAAAGCGACTAAGTAAAATATGATTTGTCAATGAGTGCTACTGAAGTCCCAGAAGAATTTAAAGATGCAATTTAGCTAATGCATAGTATATCTGTTAAAATTTTCATCTTGGCATGAAACTAACCTCAATATGAACAAATGGCTTTAGCAAGATTTTAATAAATTGAGTTTAGAAATAAAACTTTTCAGGCATTTGAAAGTCACATGTATTGCCTATGGAGTAAAAATTTCATCACAATGCTTAAGGTACACATGTAATTTTATTTAGAACCGAATTTCACTATTTTTATTACTGTTAAATGCCATAAAATGAGGTTTAGCACTATATTTGCTATCACAATGATTTAAATACAAAGAACTTATTTAGAAAACCTATTCTGATTGCTTTTGAAATAAAGAAAATGATCAGGAAAAATACATAGAGGAATAACAGAGAGACATTGAATCTATGAAGCCATCCTTTCAATAAGAGAATCTCATAATAGTTTTTTATTTTAAATCATGAAATATATGTGTAATGTTTAAAAGAAAGCCCACCAAGTGCTGTGTACATGCATGTCACCATCACTATGAACTATATGAACTACATTATGATGTGAGACTATAATGCATCAATAAAGGTATAAAATAAAAATAATCAAATGTGAATTTAAAAGTAAAAAATGAAATGTGTGAACACATGGCATTATTTTGCTCCTCCACCATGACTAGATATGTGAAATTTACTTAAAATAATTTGTATATGGCTGTCTCTTCTTGTTTCATTTATTGGACCTATAGTCCTTGTTTCATACTCAGTTATATAGCTCTTGTGCATTTTTGTTTTATTATTATCTAATTGACAACAGGACTCTCATTTTCTATATTGGATTTCTCCTGTATAATTAAGTGATTTAATAGCCTATGTAAAACTGCTTCTGCTTCATGTTTTCATTAAGAAACATTTTCTGATGTCAATTGTACGAAGGGATATGGAGAAGACAATTTTTTAAAAAGCCCCACAGTGATATTAGGAAGAGAAATATACATTAGTGAAACACTAGAGACCAATTAAAAGGTAACAAATCAGTAAGCCTACGATTATGTGGTATAGTCAATATGCATGACTACCAAGACAATGAAAAATTAAGTAAAATAATCTGAGATGTAATTAGGTCTGATTACATTCCCTCGTCGTAAACCTGACCATCCAGTGGTGAGTTTACATCTGCTGTTTGAGGCTATGAGAAATTGATTTAACCATTATTCATTCCATGTTATAAAGACATTCCTACAAAGGATTGTCTTATTTGTAGGAAGTGTTCTCAGTATTATTTCTCACCTTGTGACTGGGAATTAACATAATTTTCAGTTTTGAGTAAATGTTTTTGTATGAAATATTATATAATTTTTAAATACTGAAATGATCACTTAAACATGAGATGATTTGGGGCATTATAGATGAAAAATGTAGCTCATTCTTATTTTGCCAATTTTTCCTTTGAACTGAAACACCATAGATTAAAATATATTTTTCTAATTAAGCACCAATTGTATCAGGGGACTAAAAAGTTGACAATTTTAAAATCATTACTACCTTTAGTACCTTTTCTTTTTATCAAATAAGTAATATATTTAGGCATAATAAAGAAAAAAAGAGCTGAATGTATATGTAAAAGTTTTGGCCTTGCCTTTCCCTTCAGTAGGGAAATAGAATTTCATGGGAACCTGCCTCTCAAGAGTGGGTCAGTATTGACCTGTGGTATCATCTCAGGATACTGCAAAGTCACACATATTGTCTACAGAGTAACATGTTCCATTCTTGTTCAAGGCCATGACATTGGATTTATCAATATATACACTTATCATAGTCATCAAAATATAAAGAAATAGCCGGGCGTGGTGGCGCACCCTTGTAATCCCAGTACTTGGGAGGCTGAGACATGAGGATCAGGGTTTGTGGCCAGCCTCAGCTACTTAGTGAGGCCCTCTGCAACTCTGTGAGACCCTGTTTCAAAATAAAGAATAAAAAATAGGGCCAGGGGTGTAGCTTCGGAGGTAGAATGCCCCTGGGTTCAATCCCCAGTACCGCCCCCCCAAATTTATATATATATATATATATATATATATATATATATGTATATATATGTATATAAAGAAATAATTTAGAAAATTTATCTTTTTTGAGATAAAGAGAAACATACACAAATGACAAATGTACTTTTATATCACATGCATTACATACATGTACAGAAACTTGCTTGCTTTATAAGAAAGCATATTTAGGGTTTTTTCTTGTATTTTCCTAAATATTTCCTTTAAAATATAGTCTATGATTATATACTTCCATTAGAAATATCTTAGAGACTGTTTCTTCTCACTCTCACCAAGTATGAGTATATTTTAAATTTTTGCTTAGGTGAATAATAATGCATCATTGCTATTTTGTTTTGCATTATTTAACTGTAATGAGATTCAACACCTTTTCCAGTTCATTGTCTATCCATGTTTTGCAATTCTTATGGTCATTTGTACATTGTGTTCTTCACATGTTAGTGAATTTAACCAGTTACCTTTCATATTGTTTCACTTTCTTGTCTTTGACTTTTTTTAATAATTTTATCTGGAAGAATGGAATTTTATATTCAAACATGGAGGATAGGAACTTATTTTGAGAAATAGCTTGTTTTCTCTGAAGTTCTATAAACATGTCTTCTACTAACATGTTATATCAAAGCTAACAAGATTGTTTAATAAACAAATAATTGCTTACATTAAAATTAGTCATGGAATTATAGTTTTGTTTGTGGATTAAAGTTATAGAAGGCCAGGCCAAATTTACAGAAATGACAGAAACTTTTGTGAATTAGTGAACAAGCCAGCAAACATGATTAAAAATGCAGACAACCATATCACCAAATGTACTCTGTTCATTTATCTTGACAAATGTAGTTCTGTACCAAGTCTCTGATAATGCTTCAGGGTAGACTAGTACGTTTCTCCTAGCACATTCTGGGAAAATAGTTTAGTGTGAGTGATAATGAGGTCTCACTCTGGTTCTCAGCTAATGATTTGCTGCTGAGAAATGGAGGGAGACTGTTGGATATTCAATGAAAATTAGAGGGCTTGCAAGCTATGAAAATGACACTTAACAGGTTTCACTTAATGGGAGAATTATTTTATCTTTTTAGGGTGAGATATAATTTCATGACTTTCTGTAACTTTAAGTCTATGGTGAAACTCAAGTGTCACTGTAACTGAAAGTGAAGTATTAATGAATAAAACACAGTTAGTTGCTGTAACTAAATATCTATGACTGCAGAGGAAAATAACTTAATATACAAAGTATTTGTAATTACAAAAGCTATCTTAAAATATTTATTTATTTATTTATTTATTTATTTATTTATTATTTTTTGAGGTACAGGGGATTTAACCCAGGGGCATTCTACCTCTGAGCTACATCCCCAGCCCTATTTTTTATTCTTTATTTTTGGAACAGGATCTCACTAATTTGTGGAGGACCTCCCTAAGTAGCTGAGACTGGCTGTGAAGTTGCGATCCTCCTATCTCAGCCTCCGAAGTACTGGGATTGTAAGCATGTACCACCATGCCCGGCTTTTAAAATATTTTATATCAGATCTGTTTAGTTTTCTATGAAATGAAGTTTCTCCATCTATATGATATGAAGCAAATGTGTGTGTTAGATATATTGGCAGGAGTTCAGAAAGTAATTTGAAAAATTTAATTTGAGTCTACATCACACTTTTAGGAGAAACATTTCTTTCTCTTTATTCTGCTCAGAATTACTCCTCTTTTTCTTCTTTTTCAATGCACTGACAACTTGAAACATGCTAGGAATAAAAAATTCTAAGGATGCATGTATCAAAGATAGATGAATGAAAAATCCCTGCCCATAAAAGTAAAGATTTCACCATTGAGAGAAAAGATCTTGCACATAGATTGGCAATGACCATAATAATGTTACAGTGTACCTATGGGAGCACTTCCTTTGACTCTCAGACCTGTTCTAGTGAGAGAATAAACGTGTGTCCATCCTGGATATTGGAAACATGGCAGTCAGCACCTTGCTTAGCTGGTATAGTTTCAACCAGCACTTTTACTTCTCTCCATCACTTCAACCTCAATACATTTTATCCACAAGCTATTTCAAGCAAAAGAATTCAGAGATATTAAAATTTCAGCAATAGATGAGAAATTTCTGCTCAGTAAGGATTAATTTAAGAATTGTCTTTAAAAACAATCCTTGAATATGAAAATATTTTCCCATGTAGAATATTGAGAGTTGGTCATGTTTAGTTCAGAAAAAGTGCAATAAATAATGAAAAATTTCTTTTCCCATTGTTAGTCTTGGTCACTGTTTTCTAATTTTCTTTAATAATTGCCTATGAGAAGCATAAAAATTTTTATATATGTTCTGTTTTAAATTTTTATCAATTTAAAGGGAAATAGAGATAGAAAAACAAAATGGATCATTGAAACCAATATCACTAATCTCGTTTAACAAGATTGATACATGCAAAAAATGGAGATAGAGGGGTTTTTAAAAGTTTTATCTTTTAAGCCAAGCAGATATTAATTTCTGTTATTTGAGCTGTATTAGGTGTTTTATTTGAAATAATATTTTAGACATTTAAGATATATTTAGCCATCTAGACACAGAGACACACAGACACACACACACACACACACACACACACACACACCCACCCACACACACATATATAACATATAGATAGATATAGATACAGATAAAAAAGCAGGGAGACTATAAAACATCAGCTGACCTTCAGTAGTACTGGGGGAGTGATGCTCACTTTGAAAAATATGTCTGCTTATTAGTTGAAAACAGCGTCTATCTCGGTGATAATTAATCTGACTACTTTTTATTTAGTGTGGGATGCCATTTTCACACACCTGTCAATTGTACATAAACTATAGTTCCTATCCTCCTTAGGAGGAAGATTATGTCCACTATCGTATTTTGGTTTCCTGGAGTTAAGTTTCATTACCTTTCATATGTTAGATATGGCCACCTATAGTTTTTAAAGCGGAATTTTTAAGAATAATAAAATTTTGCCGGGCGTGGTGGTGCACGCTTGTAATCCCAGTACTTTGGGAGGCGGAGACCGGAGGATC
>PVJS01010580.1:0-20265 GCA_004027185.1 Glis glis | reverse complement strand
AATGAATCTATTCTAATAGTTTTTTAAGGAATTTTTTGTTTTCCTTCATACGACATCATGTCATCTGCAAATAGTAACAGTTTGACTTCCTCTTTCCCAATTTCAATGTCCTTTATTTATTTCTTTAGCCTGATTGTTTTGGCTAGGAGTTCTAGAATTATGTTGAATAAAAGTGGGCACCTTTGTCTTATTCCAAATCTTAGAAAGTTTTCAGCTTTTCCCCACTCGGTATAAAGTTACCGAGTAACATAATACAGGCTTACTATAAATTGCCTGTATTCTGTTGAGATATGTTGTTTCTATACCTGATTTGTTCAGTATCTTTATCATGATGGATGTAGAATTTATCAAATACTTTTTCTGCATCTATTGAGATAACCATATAAATTTGTCCTTCATTCTGTTGATGTGATAAATATCACATTTATTGGTTTGCATATGTTGAATCATACCTGTATCACTAAGATAAATCTTACTTGATCATAGTGAGTAATTTTAATGTTACTGGATCAGTTTGCTAATAATTTGTTGAGAATTTTTGCATCTATGTTCATCAAGGATATTGGCTTATAATTTTCTTTTTTGTTGTTGTTTTATCCTTATCTGGTTTTGGTATCAGAATCCTGCTGACCATGTAAAATGTGTTTGGAAGTATTCCTTCCTCTTCTAATTTTTTGAATAACTTAAGGAAGTTGGTATTAGTCCTTTTTTCCAAGCTCAGTAGAACTCAGCATGAAGCCATCTGGTCCCAGGCTTTTCTTTGATGGGAGCATCTTTATTACCAACTCAATCAAGATGCTTGTGTGGTCTCCCTTCTTCCATAATCATACAAAACACATTGTAAGCATTCAGTGGTACTCTTTCTGATTGTTGGTTCCAGAATTATTTACATGGTCTGAAATCTCTGGGGGATACTTAAAAGTTGGGAATCTAAATCTTGTTTTCAAAAGTACTAGCAGGGCTCCTAATACTCACAGAAGTTTGCCAATTAATTTTATTATTCTGTCAAGTGCTCACAGCATGGATATTTATAGAGCTCTGTGTAGACATTTTTAAATATAAAATTGTTTTATATACTTATGCATTTCAATTTTATTTTTTGTACAAATGCACTAATCCCTTACAATCCTAAAAAAATGGGTTCCAAAATTCAGGTAGCTCAGGAAAAAAAATGTATTTCCTTTGGTTGAAAACATCTAAGAATAGAAAAAGAAAAAACAGATTGAATGCCAATTAGAGGCTGCTGTGAGTATGTGTTCTTTTGTGTCAGTTACTGGGACAACATAATGAAACATGGAGCCAAGATACACCAGAGACTCACTGCAAAAGATACGCCACAGCCCATGGAAATGCCAGAAAACCGGCTACTCCCCAAGGAGAGCTGGAGCTTAGGCTTAAATGCAAATTGGCAGAGATCTGCCGGCTAGATGTCTACCTGATCATGATCAAGTGGAATCCTGACTTTAAATGTGAAATGGGAAATAGCAATGGTAGATTTAAACTATCTGAATATAATTATATTGAGTGAATCATAGGGAATATAATCCCTAAAATGCAGTTTTATCAGTTTGTACTGGATATAGATAGATAAAAAATCTCAGTAACAATTCTGAGTATAATATAACACAATAGTCAGGAGCACATGTATATTTCCTCTAGTGAAATTATAACATGGAAAGCTTTTGTTGCCTATTTAGATCTGCTTACATTCCCACTGCAGTTATGTTTTCTGGTACTCAGCACTCAATACTTGTATAAAATCCCAAACAGTGGAGTTTGGGTGACACGAGTTTACATGATTTATTCACTCCAAAAGCAGACACTGAGCTCTTGTTATGTTTATATGATTTTCTTGAAATAATCAAAATATAAAATAGCAATGGTAGTATGCATCCTATGTAGATGAAAGGGAGATGTGCAGAGGAGGGAGGAGGCATCAGACACTTGATCAACTTCTTAGACACCGCATTTTAACCATGCCAGGATCAAGTGAGCTTTGCAGCAACACCTCGTAGGATGGGGGGGTATCAAGTCTGAACTTGACATACCATACCATTCAATACCACTCTTAGCATAAATTCCCTCTCTTTTGTCTTTTCATCACATTAATATGGATAATGCTCTATAAACCAACTATTTAATTTTCCTGTATCTGCACCTCAGCAGTCAAACACTGCTGAAGAAAGTAAAATAAGTTCAGTTATAAATCCATGATCAAATAATTTCAAATTGAGTAAAATTGGCAATTTCATTCTGTCCCTTTCCTATAACTCACCCTCATAATTGGCACATATGTGCATATATCTGTGCTGGAAAATTCCAAAGTCTTCTTAAACTTCAGACTTCTCCCCCCATCAAATCCTCAAGTATTACTTTATAGAGGATATAAAATAAATAGCACAGAAACTTTCTAATGCAATCATACAAAATTATATCTGTGAACACCCTGTCTTCTTTTACTCCTCTTGCAGAAAGGAAAAGCCTTTCCTATTAGATATTCTGTAAATGCGTTCTTACATTATTGAATGTGCCGGCTTTTTAAAAACATTTTAAATACTTTTATTGGTACATTGTAATTATACATCATAGAGAGTTTCAAAGTGATACATTCATAAATGCACACTAACTCCTAACCTGTCTCCTAGATTCTTCTTATTAGCTTTTAGATGTACTCAAATATTTACCAAACACACCTCACTATAGCACTTTTCCTCTCATTATCCTACAGTTACTTTAGTAGCTTTCTGTTCCCCTTCTTAGTCAATACTTTAAGAAGTTTCCTCAAATGCTGTCTACTTTTTCAAATAACTCCTATTATTCTCTGAGTAAGGATGAAAGTCTCCTGACTACAAAAAGACCATAAATTAGCAAAATCTTAAAAGAATGAGCTGTCTATATCTTAGAAAATGGAAGCTTGTATAGCAGAATCCTTCTGATAAAATAGGAAAACCTATTTTCCTTCTCTCTTGTTGATATTCATAGTGTTATCTTTCTCTGCTTATCAAGGATCACTTACAATCTTGTCCACACCCCAGTCACTGGGCAAAGGAAAAGAAAAAGAGAAAGGCATTGCTAGGAAGTTTTGCTACAGTATCAATAAATTAACAGCATAAAAGTTGCATTTAATTGAGAACTTTTGGACTCATTTTGTAGATGCACAGCTGAAAAATAGGAGGATTTGTTTTTCTGCAAGAGAAAAGGAGGATGGATATTGGGGAACACACAGTATAATGTGATAAATGCTCCCATTTTATATGTCTATCAGTTCTCCAAAATAAATCACATTTAGGTCCGTGATCATATCTGTGACTCTAACCCCAATGGGCACCTTTTCCATCCTTCCCTTGTAACATCTCTCAGTAGTGATTAGAAGTTTATCTCCTTCTGACATATTCTCTTAGCTCGATTTAATAAATCCATAGTCTCCTTGTTTCCTCTGATTTCTGTCAGACACTTTGGAGATTCATTTTGCTCTATCTATGAAGTGCCAGGGCTCATTATAGGTAATTGTAGACCGTTTATTTTTTTATTATGTTTGAGGTACGGGGGATTGAACTCAGGGACTTTCAATCACTGAGCTCCTCCCCAAGATACCCCTTTCCCCCTTGAAACGGGGTCTCACTAGCTTATCAGCACTGGCCTTGAATCTCTGATCTCATATTTCAATTTCTCAAGTACTGGGATTACAGGTATGAGCCACTGAGCTGGGCTTAGACTATTCTTTTTATTTTTTTGTCACTGAATTTTATCTCCATTAAAACAACTCACTTATATCCCTGATTCCAAACACCACCGGTAAGCAAATGTCTTATACAAGTGTATTTCTCCTGTTTGGTCCCCTAACTGATGTCACCACCAATTGGAACATATTCCAAAGCTCCCCAACACAGTAATGGCACAAGTATGCTCCTGGGTTGAATAATTCATTGCCTAACATAGTTCCTAGTGAAATTTTGAATTTGAGTCCTTGGGAGAAGATTGGTGCTATGAAAACAACAGGGAAGATAATAAACTCAGTTTTTGACAGAATGAGTTTAAACTACTAAAAATCTAGGTGAAGACTTCCAAATGTTATTTGGGGGAATGATTCTAGATGTCCATCCTAACAGTGAGAATTGGAACCCTAATACAGGTTTAAAATGCCAATAAAGAGAGGAGAGGGAGAGAGAATGAGAGTGAGCGAGAGAGAGAGAGTGAGAGAGAGAGCGAGAGCGAGCGAGAGCGAGAGCGAGAGCACCTTTCTGAGACTTTTTCTTTTTTTTTTTTTGCGGTACCGGGTATTGAACCCAGGGGTGTTCTACCTCCGCGCTACGCCCCCAGCCCTAGTTTTTATACTTTTATTTTGAAACCGGGTCTCATGAAGTTGCGGAGGGCCTCACTAAGGAGAGAGAGAGAGAGAGAGAGAGAGAGAGGGAGAGAGAGAGCGAGAGAGCTGAGGCTGGCCATGAACCCGGATCCTCCGGTCTCCGCCTCCCAAAGTACTGGGATTAAAAGCGTGCGCCACCACGCCCGACTTTTTCTTTCTGATGCGTCTGGTTTCCTTGTACATGCTGGCTGAAAGTCACACAGCCTGAACTGTCATAAAGTATTGGCCATTTTAGGGAAAACTCCCTTTATCACTTCTGACCTTGATGGCCTCACAGTTCTCCTTGAATGCCATTTTCAGGATGTTAAATATCCTGCTCTCCTCTTTGTCTATATAGGAAAAGGATTTCTTCTATGTAACATCACAGTCTCTCTTTATGTGGTCAGCTAATATACACGCCCTCTCCTCACACTTTTTTTTTTTTCTGTACTGGGGATTGAACCCAGGGCATTCTACCTGCGAGCTACACCCCCAGTCCTATTTTTTATTCTTTATTTTGAAACAGGGTCTCACTAAGTTGTGGAGGGCCTCACTAAGTAGCTGAGGCTGGCCACGAACCTGTGATCCTCCTGTCTCAGCCTCCCAAATACTGGGATTACAAGCGTGTGCCACCATGTCTGGCCCTCCCCTCTTTTCGAAACAGGGTCTCACTAAATTACTGTATGCTAGCCTCGAATCTGCAATCCTCCCATCTCAGCCTCCCAAGTACTGGGATTATAGGTATAAGTCACCATGCCTGGCTTATAGATATATTCATTTTATATTATTCTTGTGAGTGTTTAAAATAAAGCTAGACTATTGAAATGCATATTATCCTCACCTGAACATGTACACTGCTCATTCTCACCAACTTTTTCATTCTGATCCATATTCATATGCAGAAACTGTCCTTGCATGTCACAACATTTTGACAGTCCCTCTGGGGAAGAAATATAAGAGACCATTAGAAACAGAGAGTAGAAAAAATTGATGAAGTCTTGATTCATTTTTTGTGAACAACACCATTGAAAGATTAAGAGGATCATGTTGAGTTCACAGCAAGACTCTAGACTTGAAATTCATTGACAGCTAGGAACATGTCATACGCACTTTAGGTTTTTTAACCATTAGTCCATTATCCGACACATAGAAGGCACTCAACATTTTTAGTGTTCTGAAATGAACTGCCATAGTCAAACATCTTATATCTCACTAAGAAACATACATAATTTGAAGTCAGATTTCTACTGAAATAGGAAAACAAATTATCTTTTGCCTTAACTGAGCCATGATTTAAGACTCAATAAGGTTTGGCAAACTCTTTTGAAGGTCATGAAATAAAATATTTATGTCATTGGCATTTACAAAACTGAAATCCTGGTACTCCTATTTTCTTTGGAAAACATAATTGAAAAACACACACAAACACATACACAAAGAAACAAAAAACCCAGCATGGACAACCTGCTTCAAACCATTGCAAAATTGAAGGGAGTCTCTTGCTGTTCAACAGAATACCACACCATTTATCACGATTATTGTAGTGATTGTGTCTGCCTTTAGGGAAAATCCAAAGCAGGACTGGGTATTATACTACCTCAGCGTGATCTCTGCAGCCAAATATATCACCATGTGGCAGAGTGCCACGCTGAAACAAACTGCCCTGCACACGTCTGAAAAAATGATAACTTTTAATTCCTGTAAGATGTATCGCCATATAACACTTTAACTGTTTTCCATTCCCTAGTTTTTAAAGCAATTATACTGTAGGGCTGCAGGGTACATTGTTAGATGCATTTTTCTGTCCTCCAAACTTTTCTTTCCCTGTTGAATATTTTTCCAACACGAACATTTTCTAAATTGCTATGGAAACTTAGTGTGAAGTACAGAAGTTGTAAAAGCAACCAAAAAGTACAGGTTTTGTAAAAGCAACCAGAAAGTACAGGTTTTGAAACAGAGCAAGGAATAGTTGCTTAATCTGGGTTTCAGCTGGGAAGAAGTAACTCATTCACATATATGGTCCCCTAATGAGAATTACATGAATGCTATTACAGTGTATCATCATGAACTTGAATTGTGAAATTTTTCAGTAGTTCATTGACACTTATGAATGATATGCATTAATTGCTTGGGAATTCACAAATTCCTTAATATCACCACAGTAAATATGTTTTCCACAAAGTAAACTATAATTAAGAAGTATTAGCCGGGCATGGTGGCGCACGCTTGTAATCCCAGTACTTTGGGAGGCGGAGACCGGAGGATCCGGGTTCGCGGCCAGCCTCAGCTCTCTCGCTCTCTCTCTCCCTGTCTCTCTCTCTCTCTCTCTCTCTCTCTCTCTCTCTCTATCTCTATCTCTCCTTAGTGAGGCCCTCCACAACTTCATGAGACCCGGTTTCAAAATAAAGTATAAAAAATAGGGCCGGGGGCGTAGCGCGGAGGTAGAACGCCCCTGGGTTCAATCCCCGGTACCGCAAAAAAAAAAAAAAAAAGAAGTATTTGTAGAGTCCCATTAAGTCTTTAATGATTCTGTACAGAAAGAGAGTCACTTGTAAACATATCTAAGTACATTTCACTTGAGTTGTATTTTACAGAGTTATGTTTTCTTTGTGCTTATCTTTATGAAATGATGGAACCAACCTAGGTATTCATCAACAGATGAATGGATTACAAAATTGTGGGACATACACACAGTGACATTCTACTGAGCAATAAAAAACAAAATAATGTCATTTACAGGAAAATGGATGGATGGATGGACCTAGAGAACATTATATTAAGTGAGATTAGCCAGTCACAGAAAGTGAAAGGTCGTATGTTTTCTCTCATATGCGGAAGCTAGGGAGGAATCAGGATACAAGATAGACCTCAGAAAATGGAAGAGGAATTTCAGTGGACCCAGGGAGGTGGTCTTAAGGAAGGGGGAGAGGGAGGATCAATGAAGGAATAACTTCCATCGAAATTATATACATATGTGAGAATACCAATGTCAATCTCAATACCCTGTATAGGGATAGTGAGGTGGGAAGGGGGAGGGAGCCAGGGGAAAGCCCACCAAGTGCTGTGTGCATATATGTCACTATCACTATGAACTACATTATGATGCGAGACTATAATGCACCAATAAAGGTATAATTTTTTTTTAATTCTTGCTCCTTCTTCCCAAACCCTCTATGTGACTCAACTTTGTGACTCAACAGAAGTGAAAGTTAATTACATGCCAGGAGGCTTTGAGTCTGTTGTAATAAGTCGACATGGAAAAATTCCTGGACCTGGAGAAAGCTTAGATTAAATGAGATCATCAGTTTGAATGTAGGAAAGTAGGTGAATATATTAGCCTTTGTTCACTACTGGTAGGTCCATTTGTCTACTGATTCATGCCTTCTTCCATCACCTTCATAGTTCTTACAGCTTTTCATAGGTACTCTTGTGATTAGTCATTAACTTATTCATTCACTCAAAAATTATTCAACACCTCTAAGTGTTCTATACTGGGTGAACCAGAGTGGGGTATTGAGGCATTGAATACATACATTTTAAAAAACACAATAAAAATTGTTATATATTTTTAATGAAAATCCAGAGTATTCACAGATAGAATAATAAAAGGATATACTTTAGCTTGAATGTTTTAGAGAAAGCTCAGTCTGACAGAAATGTAGAAATATCCCTGTTAATAGTTTGGAAGGGGCTATTTTCATCAGAATATAAGCATACAACCTCTAAGTGCTTACTCAGGACATTTCACTTTCACAGATTTCCCAACTCATTTCTCCTTTGCCATGTTAGCTGTTTCCTATTTTAGACAAAAGGTTACCACACCAGGGTCAAAGAGAAGCCCTCAAGGTAAAAACATGGCAGCCATCAGAATGAAATTTTCATCTTGCTAGGGATAAATCTTTCCCTGACTTAGATTACATATACTCTATACTGACACAGAGTAACCCATGCTTCATTCAGACCAGCCAAGACATTTTCCTTACACTTGTAAAAATAGAACAAATTTTTTTCCAAATGAATGATCCTTAAATATTTAGTCTTACCAATAATGTCAATGGCTATGTCAATCAACATAAACATTGACTGTGTTATAGATGTTCAAACTATATATTTATATGTATATATATTTGTTTCTTCTTACCTATATTTCTCTCCCCATTTCCAGCAACATCTGTCCAAAATCAAAGTTCAACATTATTAGTACATGGCCCATAAGATTTAAGAGATAAAAGTTATCTTAGATTCCATCCACCCAGTTCAGTTGTTTTCAAACTATAAAGATAGGCTGGACTAAGGGCTCACTTTCTCTCTCAAAAAGTACCTAATATCTTATCAATATCTGGACAGTAATCTGTATAAGATTTTGACCCAAAAATGTTCTAGGCTTCATAGAAATATGAAATCACTAAATTACTTTACTAAATCACTGTTTAAACAAAGCAGGAAACTCACACTAAAATTAAGATGTCTTCCCCAAACTCTGAAAAGAACTCTGTGACCTACAGCATCAGTATTTGCTCTTTCTCCTCAGAGTAATTTTTCATTTGGCCCAAGAGAAGTTGTTACCTGGAGTCACTTCATTTAAAAAGTGACACATACAAAAATGATACAAGGATGGAAATATAAAAGTCATGTCCAAAATTGAATTCCCCTTTCCTCAGAGGTTAACCTGTTTAACCTTGTGCTGTCTCTCAGAATTATCCCAGAATAAAACGCTTCCAATAAGGCACTCTCTTGTTGGATATGCAAAGATAACATCAATATGAAGTACATATCCTTCTATTAAAGCCCAAAGGCAGAACCAAGGGAAGCAAAAAAGATAGTTAAATACAGCCATCAACTTGTTTCATTATGCTTTTATCCCTTCCAAAGACTCAAACTAATTAAGAGTGTGCAGGACCTGTCAGAGACTTAAAAGAAGAGGAAAAGGTCTAGTTAGAATGGTGGAGTCTAGAAATCTTGAGAATGCCCCAGACTGACATCAGAAATACTGCCTGGCAATTTAAGAGAAGACAGCTTATTGAACAAAGTCGCTGGAACCACCAAGCTTGTGACAGATTGGTAAAGGTAAAGAATGTACCCTTGGTAACCTCTAGCAGCTATTTGTTCTATTACAATCAGGAAATGATAATAGATGGAGACATGGTCACTGCTATTCAGACCTTAGAGCATAGGAGACTTTGAATCTGCCTTTAGTCAGTGGTTTGTTACTGAATGGGAGAAGACAAATATCAAGTTAATGAGATGCATTTTTGACAAGCTTATCAAAATTTTTGCATTGAATTGGACATAATTATTCAAAACTAGCTTGAATTGATACATATTTTCCCAATGAAGATTTTGTTTATAAGGTATTTTAAATGCATTATTTTATTTCTAAAATGTTTTCAATGCACATTTATTTTTATTGTTTATATATTATAAAATTTGATCTCTGCTACCTTAAAAATGAAACAAATTTTCTTTATTCCTCGTTCCTGCTACTCTTTTGAAATATGACCTTACTGGTTTTCTTGCTACCATTCTTAAGCTACACTAAAGACATTTCCAAGATGCAAATGGACTCTTATTTAAGTGTAACTTCCTTCTGTCCCATAAATATTTAAAATCTGTTGGTCTTTTTTTCAGTTTTATTCTTCACCCATCATAAAGCATTTTTCAACTTTCTGTGTCTTGAAACAGTTTATTCTGTGCTTTCTGTTTCATGACTCCAGAATGTTCATTTTTAACCTCTCTGGTCTATTTCACTAGTTCCTTAGCACGTACCAAGTCCTCATATATAAATTTAAAAATTAGCCGGGCATGGTGGCGCACGCCTGTAATCCCATTACTTTGGGAGGCGGAGACCGGAGGATCAGGGTTCGCGGCCAGCCTCAGCTCTCTCTCTCTCTTCCTCTCTCTCTCTCTCTCTCTCTCTCTCTCTCTCTCTCTACTTAGTGAGGCCCTCTGCAACTTCGTGAGACCTGGTTTCAAAATAAAGTATAAAAAATAAGGCCAGGGGTATAGCGCGGAGGTAGAACACCCCTGGGTTTAATCCCCGATACTGCAAAAAAATAAATAAAATAAAAATAAAAATTATTCTAGCTAGGCATGGTGACAAATGCCTGTAATCCCAGTACTTGGGAGACAGGAGGATTGCAACTAAGCAAGATCCTCAGCAACTTAGCAAGACCTTGTTTCAAAATAAAAAATAAAATAGGGCCAGGGGTATACCTCAGAAGTAGAATGTCCCTAGGTTCAATCCTTAGTAATACACACACACACACACACACACACACACACAATATTCTGTTCACTGCTGGAACTATCAGCTATTTGAGCCTCAGTTTCTTCCATAGTGAAATGAGAATAATAATAATAATAGATGGATTTATTCACAAAATTGCTAGAATCAAATGGGAAGTGTGAACAATAAATTTTAACTTTTATGAAGTTTGTCATCCTATCTTTAACCAATTAGAATTGTCTCAGCAAAGGCGTACCTGTGATGTAAACTGGCCAATCAAAGACCTCTGTGGTCCATAGGCCGGAGGATGCGGCCTAATCAGAGACATCAGAGAACAAATGAGAGATAGAGAGGGAAGAATTCCAGTGATACCATTTACCAGCCAAACTCTTGGATGCTTCAGTAATATGAAACAATTGTTTTTTTTAAACCCTATTTAAGTTACCAAATGACACTTGGTTAATACCATATTTTTCCTTTTGTTCAATTCACAGTGGATATGTGATTTCACTTATATCAGTATGGGATCGTTTATTTTCATGAGTATATTTATATTAATCATTAAAAAGCACCAAGACTCTATAAAGAAACATATAATCACAAAGCTTTCTACAGTTTCTATAATTTCTATGAGGTCAAGCCCCCCAAAGTCCTCACCTTCTTGCTTGCTTATTCTTATACATCCACCTGGAATGTCTTCTTTCTTCCAACCCTACTGTCTAGTGAAATATAATTAGCTGGTGCATGGTTGTAATCCCAGTACTTGGGAGGCTGAGACAGGAAGATCGCAGGTTCGAGACCAGCCTCAGCAACTTAGTGAGGCTCTCTATAACTTAGTGAGACCCTGTTTCAAAATAAAAAAGACTAAAATAGGGATGGCAGTGTAGCTTGTGGTAGAATGTCCCTGGGTTCCATCCATAGTACCACACAAAAAAAGAAATATGACTAAAACCACCATGCACACATCAAATATCTTTTCACTTTCTTTTGTCAATCTTGTCTTGCCACTGCAAAAGATCTCTTCCTTTCCAGTGTTTTATTCTGACCTCTTTTATGTCACCCTTTTTTTAGGGGTATCTAGAAGCTACTCAAATCTCTTACTGAAGGGCAAACTTTGTCAAAGGCAAAGAGTTTATACTCACCTTTGTAGTTCTTGCAATGCCCACAAAGTAATTTGCAGACAGTGCAGACAGCTGTCACTCTGTCATTACTGATATGATTGAGTAGAATCATTTTCTTAAGAAAATAGATTTTTTTTGCCAGGCGTGGTGGCGCACGCTTGTAATCCCAGTACTTTGGGAGGCAGAGACCGTAGGATCCGGGTTCGCGGCCAGCCTCAGCACGTGAGCGTTCTCTCTCCTTCCCTCCCTCCCTGTCTCTCTCCCTCCCTGTCTCTCTCTCTCTCTCTTTCTCTCTCTCTACTTAGTGAGGCCCTCTGCAACTTCGTGAGACCTGGTTTCAAAATAAAGTATAAAAAATAGGGCCGGGGGCGTAGCGCGGAGGTAGAACGCCCCTGGGTTCAATCCCCGGTACCGCAAAAAAAAAAAAAAAGAAAATAGATTTTTTGATATGTTTAAAATTCCCTCTTTCTATCCACATGAAAACAAAGAGGATAATTTTGTTTGCCCTTTTTTTCTTTTTCTTTTTCTTTATTTTGGTACTGGGGATTGAACCTAGGGGCATTCTGCTTCTGAGATACACCCCCAGTCCTTTTTTGTTTTGTTTTGAAACAGGTTTCACTAGGTTTCTGACAATCTTACTAAATTGCTGAGGCTGGTCTCAAACCTGTGATCCTCCTGTCTCAGCCTCCCAAGTATTGGAATTACAGTCATGTACCGTGATGCCCGGCTTGTTGTATCCTTTAAAAGAGAGAAAGAAGGATACTATTAGAAAAACATCTCTATGGTTGGGAATTTATATGCTATTCAGTTTTTGTCAGGGTAATTTTGCTTACGTTTCTCCACTAGGCATATGCTGCCTGAAGACAATAGTCATGACTGTCTTAATCATGACCGTATCCAGGATCTAGCATAGTTCTTGATACACAGTAAGTACTCAGTTACTAAGTTAATTAAAAATCTGTAATTCAGTGAGCCAGAACATACAATATTTCTATAACCAAACACTTGACTAAGAGAAAGAAATAACATGAAGTCTGATCAAAGTCTGAAAAGAATGCTTTGGGGGAATGTTTCCCAAATGCATTGTATACAACCAGATATATTTCCTGGCTATCATTGGTCACTTAACTCCAATATTCATCTGACATATAAGTGCCCAGAATAACTTTGTGCCACCTCCCTTACAGTAGCCTGTAGCCCTCTGAAAAAGTTCTTGACAATGGGTTATTTTTTAGCACAAGTGGAAAATATATTTTTTAGGAAGAGCCTCTAAATGAGAGGGCCTTATCCAACCTTCTCCTGCTCCTTGCTGGTTGCTTTGTTAATATGATTACAAGATAAACAATTTGAGTTCATAAAATGACTTTTTAAATGGGAGTCATACATGTCAGTACAAGATATAAAGAGTGGTATTTCTGAGTCTTCATGAAGCAAACCCACCATACAAGTGCTGTGAAATTAACATGTAGATACTAATTTGAGGGGATATCTTAGTGCGTTTTGTGTTGAACATCTGTGACAAGGTAATTTACAATGAATTTTATAAATTTACTGGCTAACAGTTTTGGAGGATGGGATATCCAATATCAAGACGCTAGCATTTGGCAAGGGCCTTACTACATCATCACATGGGAAAGGTAAGTGGGCGAGAGGAAGAGCAAGATGGAGTGAACTTGCCCATAGGGGCGGGGCTCCAATCCCCTCCTAAAGGCCTCAGCTTTTAAAACTGTCACAATGGAAATTAAATGTCAACATGAGTCTGCTCAGAACGAATTTGCTCAGCTTTTCCTTATTTGAAAATGTCTTTAATTTTTATTTATTTATTATTTCTTAATTATTTCACTTTTTATTTTAACAAATTTTAATATGCATACTTAAGGTACACAACATAACTAAATATGTACGTATGCATATATGTATATATGTGTGTGCATATAGATAGAGAATGGCATATATTACTATATATATATATATCATATATTTACATATGTGACTCTCACAGTAAAACAAATTAACATATCCATCATTTCAGAGTCACTTTTGATTTTGAAGAGTGCTTTTTTGTTTTGTTATAAAATTTTCAGTTCACAGCTCTATTCCTAAGTTAAGAATTATAAATGTACTGCTTTTGTTTCTTATTAGTTGAATTTTTCTAATGATAACTCGATGAGAATTTTCATTTTCAGGTTTACTCTGTATAATGTGTTTTCTTCCCCTCTCTTAATTAATTTGTTCTCTATCAATGGTCCTGGGAGTTTGATTATAATGAATTTTGGCATACTATTCTTTCTGTTTTTATTGCTTGGAGTTTGGTGAGCTTCTTGGCTCTTGTGAATTTATGGATGACATAAAATTTGGAACAGTTTTCATCCAATATCCCTTCAAATATTTTGTCTTCCCCCATCCTCCTTCCTCTTTCCTTTCAGACACACGTAATGTTACAGTGCTGATATTTTTACATAGATCATGGAGGCTCTGTTCATAGTTTTTCTCTACATTTTTCTTCTGTCCAGTCAATTTATATTGTATAGTTTCTATTGCTAGTTCTGCAAGCTTACTAAGTGTTTTTCCTGAAGAATCTAATCTGCTATTATGTCTATTGAGAGATTTTTAAAAATTCAGGTATTCTATTTTGGGGCTTGGAACTCTCATTCCTTTTCTACAGCTTCCGTTTCTCTCTCCATTTTTTTCATGTTTTTATTTAGTTCCTTGTGCATATGTTTAATGACCATTTTAAAATAGTTTCTGGCTGATTGCATCAGCCCTGTGTCTGTTCTATTTACTCTTATTTCTCATAGTATGGGTCACATTTTACTCCTTGTCATGTCAGCCCTTTTTCTCGATATTGAATATTGTGACTCAAGATATTGAGCTTCTGGGTAATATTGTTTTCCTTTTAAAGGGCTGAGTTCAGGGGGAAGGTATAATTGCAGGGTGCTATGACTGTCATTCTCTTGCAGTACTTCATTGTTTGAACATTGAAAGTGCCTCTAGGAATGAAATTGGGGTGATCATCAGGATCACTTGCTATTTCTCATCTCATAAGAATCTTGTTCACGGAGTACCAATTATCCTATGTATGAATCAGGGTTTTTATAAAGATATTTCCAATTTTATAGTTCTTTACAGCAGAAGGTCTAAACTGGTATGGGTCACATAGTCACAGGTAGAAGTAGAGTAGGTCATCTTTTTAAAGGGATTAATTGTTCCCTAGGGCAATAAGTGACCCCTGAAAGACATAAAACATTAAATAACTGGGATCATGAATGTTCCAGAGAATCTTGGTAAGAATTAGGACTATTAACCTAGTTCCCCTTTTTATACAGTAATTAAAATTATTATTATTTATTATAGGCCATTCCATATAAAAAAAACTTTCTAAACTTATATTGGACAATTTGATAGATAGGGGTGTCCTCAGACTGCCAACATTATTTTCTAGTTGCAGAAAAGGATGAAATGACTGGGTTAAACCAGTAAGAAAAAAAGAAGGAATATAGAGTCCCAGATTGAGGACATGGAAATCATACTCAACGTTGGGTCACACTCCGATATTTGGGAAAGAACAGAATGAGATAGCTCTGAGCACTTAACTGAAAAAGGAGAACACAAATAAAAGTGCCTACCCGATGTGCGAGACAAAGCATCGTGTGATTAGCTAAGCTTACTATAATATGCAGAATTTGTGTAATTGTGTCAAGAGGGCTTATGTAAGTATTAATTAGTACTAGAAAGAAGTTGGCAAGAACAACGCATGTTTGGTTTGCAACAAATTAGAAAGATAAGGAATAAGGGAAGTGAAATATCATTACCAGCAGCTAATGCCCTGGGTCTCTGCCCTACAATATGAAGTATTCATTGAGGGTAGAAACAGTTTCAGAGGGCTGACAAGATATTATATGCTGATTAGTAACCTACACATATTCTTAACACAAAAATCACATGCTGATATGTTTTAAATAATGTGCCATTTTTAGTTGCTTTGATATAGAAAACCAAAATGTTATTCTGATCTCTTAGGCTTAGGAGACCTGACTGAATGAGGTCACTGGGGCTGGAAATGGAAGGAAAGGAAGGAGAAAAAAAGAGGAAGCTGGCAGTAACAAGCAATTTGCAGTAAGATTGGGTGATTATTGTAGCCAAACCATTAGCATCACTCAGTACAGCATATAAAAAAAAAACTGGCTTCTTAATGAATACCAACAGCTCTCCTCATGTGACTTATTTATACATAACATTTTCAAACAATTTACTTATGTTGACATATTTTGGTTTAAATCATGCTTTTTGTTACTGACTTCAAGGGATATTAAATAGGAAAGACATAATTAAAACTTGAGCACACTAAACAACAAACATCTCATGGCTGCCATGTTTCTGTAGGGGAATGGCTCAATCGCATTGTTTTTGTGAGGTTTATCAGTGATTCACTGTTTAAATTAAACAAGTTTTACATTTGTCTTTAACAATTATTGGTTTCAGTTATGGGCAAATGGACTAGATTTGGATGTGAGTTCCATACAACCTGAGAAACATAAATGATGGTTGATTTTACTGTGAAAGCTTATATATATTTTTTCTATAAATTCTAATCTATATTCTATATTTATAGATTTCTACATATAAATTTAATATATTTATATATTTATAGTAGAATATATTATATATCGATTCATATTAGAACATATATGAATGTGACAAGACCCTTCTGCCTCTTCTTTTAGCCCCTGTAGCAGACACGTGGCCTTTCTAGCTCTTCATTTACATTCCTTATGTTTCTTTTCTTTTTCTGTACTTGTAAAATCATGTACTGATACCCTACCACATATTTAATGTCTTCTCTCTTCTTAAACTCTTATACATTCCTTTTCTAATCAATTTACAAACTATTTTCTGTAACCTTTGGATGCACTCCTGCCCAGTCTTTCCACATATATAAATTGAATACATTTTAAGAATAGAAAAGAATGATTTTTTCATCATGTTTAAACATCAATCTACTTTTATCTGCATATAATTTTTAGTGAATAGCCTGTTCCAAATTATTAGTCTATGGCCATACCACCCTGCATGAGACCGATCTTGTCTAAATTACTGTATTAGCTCATCCAATAACCTTTGGTTTTATATTGAGAAATAATTTACATATATAAATTATGAAATAAAGATAAATTACACATATTTGTTCTGAGATATTTGCACATCTAATTTACAAATTTTCACAGAAGTTACATATCCTATTTGAAGAGCTATGAAAATTTTATTCACCAAACTAACCTATACCCAAGGACAGACAGAAAATATTACCATTTCTTATAAAGTTCACTTATATTTCCTGTTTGTCAATTTCACTAATTCTATAAGCAATGACTTTTCAATAGTTGTGAAGAGAGATTGTTTTTACCTCTTCTTCAAAGTCATCTAAATGTCATCGTTCAATATGCATTTTTAGGAGTCGGGATTTTATTAATAAAATGCTTGAGATATTGATCATGTTGTTTCATGTTTTTAATATTAACCCATTTTTACTGCTGAGTAATATTCACTTATATGAATGCACACAATTCATTTGTTATTTTATGTATTAGTGAACATTTTGTTTTTAGAGTTTTAGGTCATTGTAGATGAGGAAACTATGAATATACTCATAGAGATCCTTTATGGACAAATATTTTCATTTATTTTGAGTAAATGGAATTTACTTAAATAAACTAAGAATTCAATCAAGTGGAATTGATGTATCCTAATTTAAAGCAAAGCTAAAGAATTAGTCAAAATGCTTCTACCTTTATTGTTCTTTTCCAGAAATGTATAACAATTTCAGTGGTGCCACATCCTTGCCAGCATTTAGTATTGCTAGTCTTTTGGATTTTTCCCATTGTAGAGAGTCTCTGACTCTCTTTCTTATCTTTTACTGCAATCATCCTCTAAGTAACAAATTTATGTTCATTCTGCTTCTAAAAGTTTGGAAATGTTTTAACTTCTATGATTATTCCATGCATGCTTGTGGTAACTTAAATTTTGAAGGTGGTATCACTATTTATTTCTCCAGTAGTGTCACCCTTTAAACTCTACACCACCAGCACAATGCCATGTATCAGTAGAGGTTAGATGTACAGTAAAGTGTTAAATTATAGAACATTAGAGATAGCAGAAACATTATCTTAGCAAAGGCTTTGTCTTACAGCTATGGTACAGTATTCAGATGTCCTTGATGCACGATGCCATGCCCAAATTACACTATGGCTGAGTTTAAGCAAGAAGAGTTTAAGCAGACCTTCTAACTCTTGATCCAGAACATTGTACTTCGTGACCAGCAGCTTCTCCTGATGAATTGAAAGGTAAGTTACTGTTTATTGTGATGTCTTTAAGAGCTAAAAAGTTGAGAACATGCAGATTAGCATGCAGATGTGTCCCTAAGTAAGAACACATCTTTAAGATATTTTCTAGTTCCATCCATTTCTTTCTGCCAATGACATAATTTTGTTATTCTTTATGGCTGAGTAGAATTCCATTGTGTGCATATGCCATATCTTCTTTATCCATTCATCTGTTGACAGACACCTAGTTTGGTTCCAAATTTTGGCTCTTGTGAACTGTGCTGTTATAAACATGGGGATTCATGTGTTGCTATAGTATTCTGACTTTAATTCCACATATGAAGGTATCACTACCAATCTCACGAACATGTAAGGGAAGAAAGAGGGTGGGGCAGGATGGAATGAGGAGGGAAATAACACCAAGTGATGTGTGCATGTATTTTTGTTATCACTTTGAATCTTACTATGATGTATAATTACGATGAATCAGTAAAAGTGTTTTAAAACTCTGGCCAAATCATATGTGGCCAATTCAATGTGAATTTCAATCTTAAATAACCAGATTAGCATATATTGCTATTTTTTCTAACACATCTTTCCTGCTACTCATATATTCTCACATATGATAAAGGGCATGTAAATTATGGGCAAAAGAACATTTAAAATGCCTACATTTAAAAATCCAAAGTTAGAACATTTTCTTATATTCCTATGAATTCTCTTTCTCTTTAAATGTAATGATTATAAGGAATTCAGAGCATGCTAGAAATTATGACAGTGATTATCATACACCTGAAGTAAAAAAAAATGTTCATTGCAATGCCTTTCCCCTGAAAAATCTATTAACTATTGCCTTGATTCATCTGTCTCATAAATCTTGGAGAAAATATGGTTTTGTAAATATATTTCTCACAATCAGTGTATAAAGACATGTTTTGAAATTGGCAGAATACCCCATAGTACCTAAGATCAGACACGTAACATTTTTCCCCCAAGTTATGGAGTAGGATCTGGCTGTTCTTCAACACTGAAAGCCATTTTATTGCTTTGCATTTAATGCTTCTGATTGAGTCAACACAGACTCTTCATTATCACACAGACTTCATTATCACTGACTCTTTCAACTGTCAACCCCACAAAACACACCAAGTGTTGTTACAGACCATTGTGTTGATGGATGACATAAAGGTACGTATGACATCACATTATGCTGAAAGTTCTATGGCTAAGGTAGCATTTTTACCCACTATATATAATATTTTTCTATTTTTTCAAATGACCTATAAAAAGTACACAAGCAGATATTACTTGCTTTCTACTTAATCATCTATATATGGCATCAGGCTCCTGGAAACTTACAATACTGCCCGGGAGTCATAAAGGCAAGGTGTGTTATGTGCTTATGAGCCAAAGGCCAAATGCTTATAATATCCTTTATGTACAAGTGGAATAATAGCACACCCTCAAGGTAAAGCTTTTTGCTGATGCTGAAGATCAGAATTTTTGGAAAACAAATAAACACTGAGAAAGAAACCTGTAAATCCATTTCATTGCCATGGCCTGGCGGTTAAGGTTATGACAGGATGTTGGTGCGCCTATAGCATTGTCATTGCAAACCCTGGATTTCCTTTTGAGTCTTACCTTATTTTCACAATATCTGATAGCAAGAAACAGCTTTTCAGAATTTAATATCCAGTTAGTGTCCATACCACAATGTGTCAGAGGAATTGTGGATAATCTTGTTACTTTGTGTATTATTGAACAAGATAGGTAATATAAATAGAAATTTAATGCCTTTAAATCCTATAAAATATTATTATGTTATTCTACATATTATTATAGTGTTAAAAATTACTGTGTGGTCAGTTCATCACAATGAAACATGTGGTTTGAAATATAGCCATTTTGCTTTTTGTATTGAGTTTTGGGGGGCCTGGGATTAACAGGTGGTTTATTTGTAGTGTTTTGCAACAAATCATTAATTTATATTTTTTTAATCTACAGGTGGAAGATAATTACATTACTAACCTGTGAAAAGTATTTTTCAGTATATTTGAAAAATATTTTGGTTAAAAATTTTAATGTCATATGTATGTATACTGAAAACCTAATTTATGATAAAACCATTCTGAGTTATAGGTGAATTTTAAACTGTTTTATTGAGGTTCAACATACATGTATCAACCTTATGTATAAAACTCAGTGAAGTTTTACCTACCTATCAGTCTTTTTTTTTTTTTTTTTTTTTTTTTT
>PVJS01010579.1:0-47686 GCA_004027185.1 Glis glis | reverse complement strand
GCCGGGAGTGTAGCGCGGAGGTAGAACGCCCCTGGGTTCAATCCCCGGTACCGCAAAAAAAAAAAAAAAAAACTACCTGCAAACACCAGGGGTGCTCAAAAAAAATGTTAGTTCCTTTTCCCCTTTCTACTGGGCCATGAGCTCCATGAGGCAAACAGCAAGAGGGAAAGGGGCTTTGTACGCAACAAGGCCTGGAGAAGGCACTCTGCCCAGGTATGTAATCAAGGATTCCACAGTATCCACAACGAGGCAGAGCTGGACTCCCACTGCCTGCAGAGGCAAATGGAAATGTGCACGTGTCAGGGACTTGGGTGCTGGATTGTGTTCTCTAAACTGTCCGGGACCTCTTCAGTCTAAGAGGTCAACACCAGGACAGAAAAATAATGGTGATTGCAAGTAAATTCAAGTGTCCTGCTCCTTAAACTCTCAGTCTACAAGCATGAGCCTCCAGTGCATACAAATACAAAATCAAGTTTTGTGTTGAGTCATGATATTCAGATGCCTCAACTTGGGATTCAGAGATAAGGGGTCGGTCTCTCTCTCTCTCTCTTTGCAGTACTTGAGATTGAACCCAGGGCATCATGCACACTAGGCAAACACTCTACCACTGAGTTACATCCCCACCCCATAAGGTCTTTTTTTTTTTTTTTTTGAGCAATTCCTGGTTCAGCTGGTCTAACCACAGTTCAACTGCCTTCCAGTGACAAAGACTAGTGCAAGGAAGGCAAGGAGCCACTCTTCCTAAACAGCACACTCAGCTCAACAGTCACCAAGGTGTTCACGGCCCGGGTTCCCCATCGTATTTCCCACCTGCCAACCTTTTTTTTTTTTTTGCGGTACCGAGGATTGAACCCAGGGGCTTTATACCTCCGGGCTACACCCCCAGCCCTATTTTTTATTCTTTATTTTGAAACAGGGTCTCACTAAGTCGCGGAGGGCCTCACTAAGTAGCTGAGGTTAGCCGCGAACCCGGATCTTCCTGTCTCAGCCTCCCAAGTACTGGGATTACAAGCGTGAGCCACGCCGGGCATGGTGGCGCACACTTGTAATCTCAATACTTTGGGAGGCGGAGACCGAAGGATCCGGGTTCGTGGCCAACCTCAGCGTGCATGCGCGTGCGTGCACACTTGATCTCTCTCTCTCTCTCTCTCTCTCTCTCTCCTCTCTCCTCTCTCTCTCTCTCTCTCCCTCTCTCCCTCTCTCTCTCTCTACCTAGTGAGGCCTCCGCAACTTCGTGAGACCCGGTTTCAAAAATAAAGCATAAAAAAAATAGGGCCGGGGGTGTAGCGCGGAGGTAGAACGCCCCTGCGTTCAATCCCCGGTACCACAAAAAAAAAAAAAATAAGCGTGAGCCACCACTCCTGGCTACCTGCCAACCTTTCAACGTGCATATTGTCCATCACCATAAATCTATATTTTCCTTATTTTATATGTTAGGATACTGAGATACTGAGATACTGAGTGTGTATGTGTGTGTGTGTGTGTGTGTGTGTGTGTGTATGTATGTGTGTGTGTGTGTGTGTGTGTGTGTGTGTGTGTGTGTTTTACCAGGGATCAAACTCAGGGGCATTCTACATTGAAGCTACACTCCCTGCCCTTTTTATGCTTTGTTTTGAAGCAGGGTCTTGCAGTCATGCTAGGTTGCTGAGGGCCATGCTAAATTGCTAAGGCTGACTTGAATCTGCAATCCTCCTGTCCCAGCCCTCCAAATACTTGAATTACAGATGTGTACTACCATGCCTGGTTCTGAGTCTTTTTCTTTTTTTCCATGGTACTGGGGATTGAACCCAGAGGAATTGTACCTCCAAGTTATACCCCACCAGCCCCGCCTTTTTTGTGGTACTGGGGATTGAACTCAGGGGCATTTTTATTTTGAAACAGGGTCTTGCCAGGTTGATGAGAGTCTCACTACTTGCTGAGGCTATCCTTGAACCTGTGATCCTCCTGTCTCAGCCTCCCAAGTACTAGGATTACAGGTATGTGCCACCACACCTGGCTCTGATGCAGAATTGTAATAAACACACAAGATGAAAATAGCACTCCTCTCTTGAGTCTGGTTAAGTTGCTTACTGTACACCCACATACATGTGCACATCCACCCTCTTCACCTCTGTTTGCCAGGATTCAAGGACCCCTGGTCCACCTCCTTGTCATACTGGGTCCGAATGTCATCTATGCAGCCATTATCTCCAAATCCACCCCACTCTGTGTTGATGCACATCTTCCCTTCATCCCCATCCACCAGCTCGATGTTCCTCATCTCCTCCATGTAGCACATGTTGCTTCCTGTCCCTGGAAGGAATTTCAGAGGGACTTTAGTCCTCAAAGACACCACTAGGTCCTAGTGAGGAAGAATCTAGTCTTCAAGTCAGATACAGCTGGGTGTGGGCCGGACCTTCCACTCATAGCCCGCTGACCTTAGGCAAGTACCTCATCTTTCAGAGGCTCAGTTCTTATTTCTAAAAAGGAAATATTGCCTGCCTTATGGATTTGTTATAAAGGAAAAATGAGGTGATATTCGTACATTTTCTCCTCATGGTTAGTGTTCAATAACTGGGACCTGCCCTCTTCTTCATCATCATTGTTAAACCACAAGCACACAGCGCTTTCAAAAGTCATAGAACTAGCAGTCAGAGCTGGAAGGGACCTCAAGGGATCATCGACTCTTGGATAAGCAAACATTTTACATCTGGGAGCCACACTTCTCCTTTGCCCACGACCTGGTCTCAGAACTATTCTCAACACAGTAGATCAGGCAGCTACTATATCCAATCAAACAGGCCTCACAACTATGGCCCCTATATCTAGCTCAACCCCTCCAATGGACAAGGACACTCAAGTCAGAAGAAGCAGCCTGCCCAAGCTCACAAAGTGGGTAGGAGCATGTGTGAAGTGGAGCCTCTACCTGGCACTGCAGGTGTCTTAGGAGAGGTGCATCTCCTTGTTCCACCTACCGCTCAGGAGCAACTTCCCCAGGTTCTGACATTGCTCACCCTGTGCCTGTCATCTGGAATGCCCTTTGTCCTCATCTTTACCTGTTCAAATCCCACCTGTCCCTCAACCTCCTAGAAAGAGTCATTTCTCTGGAAGCCACCTGTGACCTTAATCACTGGCAGACTTCTTCCAAAGGCCCCTAAAATGTATGTATTACCTGATACTATTCCTTTCCCCTCTTCTCAGTTTCTCTCCAACTCTTCCCCTTCTTGTGTACCCTGAGAGCCAGAAGAATCCAGAGAACAGAGGAGGTGCACTTTGTCAGAGTAAAACCTAGCTCCCTTGGCCTTGGGCCTACATAACTCAACAGTGTGTGCTTTCTTCCAACAAAGGCTGCCCAAGAGCACAACTTGGAAATCCCTTCTTTCTACATCATCTCCTTCCTCAACAAAATGAATGACTTGGGCTTAGAACCCTTAATTGAAGAGGACTAGAGATTTAGTAATTAGACAACCTGGAATCCCAATCGTGTGTATGTGAGGGTATGGGAGGTTCTGGGGTTGAGCAGGCCTCAAATATGTGATCCTTCTGTCTCAGCTTCCCCAAGTACTGGGATTATAGGCACCCGGCCTGGCTCAATTTCATTTCTGCCTTGGACAGAGCCTCTGAATAATGGTACAATGACTATCACCCCCAAACACACCCCTATGTTCAAGGGAACCTCAAAAGGATGAGATGGGATTAGGCCAGCAGACTGTGCACAGCCACTTACCTGCAATCAGGCCAATCTCACAATCAGGATCTTCATAGCCACAGGTCATCATGGTCCCCACTGTGTCATTCACAACCGCAACTATGTCCAGGTCAAACTCCTGCAAAGGAAGCAACTCTACTGGAAACAGAATGTGTGGATGCAGGGGCACGTCAGCCAAGGTAGGCAGAGGCCTTAGTCACAGGGACTGGGCCAAGGATGGCAGAGCAGAGGGGCCAGGGAAGGGGCAGGGACAGGCATGCGCCTCAATACCATATCCTACATTTCTCCTCTTGATGGCTTCCCTGAGCATGTCCACCACGTCCTCCCCTTCACAGTCAGTGGCCTTGAAGCCTTTGGTCCACCCTATGAGTGTTCCCTGAAAGGAAGGAGGGGACATCAGCTGAGCAATCATTCACAGGACCACTGTGCAACCCCACCATCTAACAGACACAGGCGCTACATTTGGTTGCTAGTCAAGTATGTGTGCTCCTGCCTGTGTTTCTACCTCTGCAGTCCTAACATGACACAGAGGTGTCACTGAGCATGACACAGCCAAGGTCATATTCTTTAAGGGTCAGCCACGCTTCCTGCCATGACTGCACAGAATCAAAGTCTGGAACCAGAGCAATCCCACTTCTAATGTAGCCTAGGACACATTGAGATGTGATCAAAGGCAAAGTTACAAAATGTTTGTCAAAGCATTGTTCCACAGTGAAAAACCAGAGTGAGAAACCAAAATGAATCCTGTCATTCCAACAATATCAAGGAGACCTATCATCTTATACATCAATATACAAAATGTCACCAGGAAGCCGGGCGTAGTGGCGCATGCCTGTAATCCCAGTACTTGAGAGGCTGAAACAGGAGGATCGCAGGTTCATGGCCAGCCTCAGCTACTTAGTGAGGCCCTCCGCAACTTAGTGAGACCCTGTTTCAAAATAAAGAATAAAAAATAGGGCTGGGGGTATAGCTCAGAGGTAGAATGCCCCTGGCTTCAATCCCCAGTACCGCAAAAAAAAAAAAAAAATGTCGCCAGGCGTGATGGTGCACACCTGTGATCCCAGTACTTGGGAGGCTGAGACAAAGGGATCACAAGTTCTAGGACAGCCTCAGCAATATAACAAGAATCTCATCAACCTAATGAGACCCTGTTTCTAAACAAAAAGTAAAAAAGGATGGGAATGTAGCTCAGGGGTAGAATGTCCCTGGGTTCAATCCCCAGTATCACACATATACACACACAAAAATATCATACCACCATAAAAAATTATGCTGTAGGAGAGCATTGCATGTTAGGGGAAAATGTTCATTGTAAACTGTTCAGTGAAAGTTCATTTAAAAAATATAGATAATGAAGTTGTGTGTGTGTGTGTATGTGTGTGTGTGTGTGTGTGTGTGGTGTTGCGGATTGAACCCAGGGGTATTCTACCTCTGAGCTACACCCTATTTTATTTATTATTTGAAAACAGGGTCTTGCTATGTTGCTGAGGGCCTCGCTAAATTGCTGAACCTGGCTTTGAAACTGCTCTCATCCTGTCTCAGCCTCCCAAGGAAGGACTGGGATTATAGGCATGCACCACCATGTCCCACTATGTTTTTAATTACACATACACTTGAACTTGGAAAAAGGTCTGGAGCAATATATACACCAAGGGGGTTACAGTGGATGTCTCTGAGTGCAAGCCTGCAGGTGCCTTTTACACTCTCCTTTTTTTTTGTCTACATTTTCTTTTTGAAAATTAACATGTACAATTTTTTATAATACGGAGAAAGTAGTATTTTAATTTTTTAATACTGGGGATTGAACCCAGGAGTATTCTACTGAGCTACATTCCCATCCCTATTTCCTATTTTGAAATAGGGTCTCGGTAAGTTGCCAAGGCTGGTCTTGAACATGCAACTCTCCTGTCTCAGCCTCCCAAGTGCTGGGTTTACAGGTGTGCACCACCTTGACCAGCTGCAAGGCGATACTGTTAGCCTGAGGCAAGAGTTAGTCTAGCCCCGGTTCCATAGCCTAAAAAGCCAGCAGAGCTGGGGAGTCTGGGTGAGGAGGGGCTTTGGGAAGGAGAGGTGGCCAGCAAACCCGACATCAGTACCTCACCTTGTGGCTAGATACCACCTCACCTTGAGGCCCTCAGCCAGCAAGCCTCAGTCCTTGAGAAGCTGCCCTCCTTGCTCCTTTCCTGGTTGATATATGTAGACAATTAGAGAGACACCCGACTGAGAAATCTCATTCTTACAAATTGCAATTATAGCTGATTAACTGTGTGCTCCCCTTCATGGCTGCTGGTGTAAATAAACTGCATCTCCCCATTGCTAAATAGTAATAATAAACAAAATTTAAGAAAATTGCAATTACACAAAATTATATATATTTTAGTCCCTCTTCTTTTTTCTCCCCAGACGTTGTTGGCTTTGCTTCTAGCTGCCCCCCCCCTTAACTGTGCCTTCACAAAGTTGTCAGAACTGCTGAGAGAAAGAGGCCCTGGCAGCCTAGCGCCCAGGTCAAAAGCGCAGCTGTGTCCTGGGGCCAGCAATCGTTCAGAACCGTGGACAGCTGCACACGGCTCCTCTCCCCCACAGCATATAAATTTTTAACGTTAGCAATGACACAGGAATGCAATGGTCTTGTAAAAACCTAAAATGTAGCTGGGCATGATGGCACAAGTCTGTAATCCCAGTACTTGGGAAGCTGAGACAGGAAGATTACAGTTTCGAGGACAGCATCAGCAAGTAATGAGACTCTCATCAACATAGCAAGACCCTGTTTCAAAATAAAAATAAAACAGGGCTGGGGGTGTAGCTCAGAGGTAGTAGGCCCCTGGGTTCAATCCCCAGTACCATTCATTCATTCATTCATTCATACTGTGTATAAACTACTTCAATTTGGCCAGTTTTTTCTCATTAATGCATCATCTAGATCTTCCTAGATCACTTAATACGGATCTTTTACATTCTTTCACTGAGAAAATATTCCTTGAACATAATTGCACAGAAATTTAAAAATCCACAAAACATACCTATAAGTGCTATTTTTGTTCTTTCTCTTTTTTTATGATACTGGAGATTGAACCCAGAGGCATTCTACTTCCAAGCTACACCCCCAGCCCTATTTTCCTTTTTATTTGCAGAGAGCCTCACTAAGTTGCAGAGGGCTTCACAGGTTGCTGAGGCTGGCTGCAAACCTGCGATCCTCCTGTCTCACCCTCCCAAGCACTGGGATTACAGGCATGTGCCACCATGCCCGGCTATTTATCCTCATTTTTCAGATGAGGATACCAAGGTACAGAGAGGTTAAATAACTTGCCCAAAGTCACACAGATAGTAAATTGCAGATCCTGGATTTGAGAAAAAAATCTAATGGTTAAAATGGTCTAGCATGTGTTCCCAGCTGCCTGAACCTGTGACCCCTGAATAAAGTGAACAGTGACTCAGAGGAAACTGAGATGCCCCCGGTGGAGGAGGGCAGCCCCTGTTTGGCAGTAAGCCTGGCAGGGCTGTCTCACCTTGTCGATGTTCGCCTGTCTGCAGGGAAAGGAGAAGGTGAAGCCCAGAGGCAGCCGGGCTCCCTTGAGGCCCATGTAGTCCAGGAAGTCGGCAATGCACTGCACGATGTGGTCAAACAGCTGTGGGGAGAGAGCAGTGCTCATGCAGGCTCCACTCAGAGCGGGAGGCTGGCGCCCGGGCACAAGCCCCACCTGGCACTCACCTCCTCGCCAGTGCCCTGCATGATCTCCAGGGGGATGGCAAAGATCTTGTTGTACATTCGCACCGACCTCCGGCCGCTTCTGATCTTCACCAGCAGGACCCGGAAGTTAGTTCCCCCCAAATCCAGGGCCAGGAACTTTCCTTTCTCTATGGTGGAGAAAGTGGAGGCTGTGTTTCACCAGCACACAGGGAGCAGGGACTGGTGTCAGGGTATCGGGAGGAAGAGGAGATGCCCAAGCCCAGCAGGCCTGGAGCCTGGCACCCTGGGCTCCCAGACCAGAGAGAGGTCAGGGTCCCGGCAGGCACCTTGAGCCTGTCTGAAGCCAGGTTGCTCTTCTTGGTCTCCACTTTCGCTGCAGCAAAGTCCCAGGGACCACTTACACCACCACCATTGAGGTGCCATGAAAAGAGCCCTGGACTGAAGATGGGGGACCTGGCAGTTCTGAAAAAGGGCTCCATCTTGAGTACAAGAGGCCAGAACTCCTCTTCCCACATTCATAAAGTCTGAGGACCTTTCCAGCTCTAACTCCACGGACCAATGGCCTGTTAGGAAGCCCATGCACCTCGCGCTGTGTTCTAGGTGCAGGGCTTCTGGTATAGGACATGCTGAAACGGGCACTCAAAAGGGCCTCTGAGGCTGAATCCGGGCCAGGCTGCCCTGACTGCAAGGGACTCCGGAAGGTGTCCCACCCTGTCTGTGCAGTCTAGAGGAACCCCTGGTCACAAGCAGGAGCTGAGTCTTCCTGCCCTCCCCTTCTCCTGATCCCTGCCTGACTGATAGAGAAGCACATCAGGTCCTCCCTCTACAGCCCCACACAGGCCCCTGTGTAGCACCTCTCGCTTCTCTGCCACCTCGCAGCATCGCGTCCGTAGCACGGAGCTCTCTCCTTGTTCTCAGCCCCACCTACTCTTTCTAACCACACAGTCTTTCCGCTGTTCCTTGAATTTGCCAAAGATGTCACTCCCAGCCATCTCTCTGACCCCTTATCCTGCTCTAGCTTTCTCCATGGCATCTGTCATTACCTGGTATCATGTGACATTTGCTTGTTCACTGTCTGCCAGCCCAACAGGCTGTGAGCCCCCACACCAGGGCAGGGACCATTTCATTGCTCTATTGCTGGGCCCCGAGCAAGGCCTGACATAGGCAGGTGCTTAATGGAGCCTTGAGGAATGCAGGCAGAAGGATGAAGGAGATGGAAGAAGGAATAATTAAATGATTTCTTTTACTGCTCTATTTGTTTGTTTTTGCCCCCTGCTACCTGTAAACTCAAAAGACTTGGGCTCTGGAAAAGATTTTTGTTGTTCTGAGATCCAAAGCATGTGACCTTCAGTGGGTCATTAACCTGAGTTTCAGGGCATCCATAAAACAGGAAACATCCCCTTTAGGTAACATACAAAGTGGTTGTAGAGACGAAACAAAAGTAAAGGTTCAAAAGCAAATTATAAGATGTGAAGAATTTCATAAAGATCATTCTTTCCAGAAGAGGTTCATGAGATTCAAAGAAATGAAATAATTCATTTAAAGAACTGATGGAGCCAGGCGTGGTGGCACACACTTGTAATCCCAGTACTTGGGAGGCTGAGACAGGAGGATCATAGGTTTGAGGCCAGCCTCAGCTACTTAGTGAAGCCCTCCACAACTTAGTGAGACCCTATTTCAAAATAAAGAATACAAAATAGTGCTTGGGGTATAGCCTGGAGGTAGAATACTCCTGGGTTCAATCCCAAGTAACGCAAAAGAAAAAAAAAAAGAAGTAATGAAGTAATGGAGCTAGGTATGGTGGCACATGCTTATAATCCCAGTACTTGGGAGGCTGAGACAGGAGGATCACAGGTTCATGGCCAGCCTCAGCAACTTAGTGAGGGCCTCCGCAACTTAGTGAGACCTTATTTCAAAATAAAAAATAAAATAGGGCTGGAGATGTATCTCAGAGGCAGAATAACCCTGGGTTCAATCCCCAGTACCATAAAACAAAACAAAACAAACAAACAAAAAGGACTGACTAGCTGGGCCTGGTGACACATGCCTGTAATCCCAGTACTTGGGAGGCTGAGACAGGAGGGTTGCAGGTTCGGGGCCAGCCTCATTAATTTACCAAGACCCTCAGCAACTTAGCAAGACTTTGTTTCAAAATTTTTAAAAACATTTTTTTAAAGGTCTGGGGTGTAACTCAGAGGAAGAATGTCCCTGGATTCAATCCCCAATACATAAATAAATAATGACTGTACTATTTGATGATTTCTCTCAGCTGAGCCAAAGGAGTAGGAGCAGGAGGAGGAACTGGAAAAGTCCAGGGCAGAAATGATGAGAAGAAAGAGGAAGGAACCCAAGCCCCAGAAGGGAACAGAGCCAGAGATGCAGGCCAGGAAGACCAGCCCAGACCAGTCCAAGCATCCAGAAGGAAGCGCAGGGAAGGAGCTTTGTCTTCTGTCTCACAGCATGGGGTCCATTCGCGTTCTCACCCCACACATGCAGACACACGTGCACACGCACACGCAGGTTAACCAAGGCACAGGGGTTCAGAAGGAGGACTGGCCTTCTCCCCTACTCCCCCTCCATTTGTTACAGACATGAATCCAAGGCTCTAGAAGCCGAGACCTCCATGGATTTCAGGAGTTTTGATGGTGCTCTGGTGGCCTTCAAAGCCGAGGACTGTGCCGCCCACCTGTGCCATCAGGCAACCCGCAGACGTAGGTGGGCAGCATCTTGACTGTGGCTAGCGCGTGGGTCTTCTTCTTCAGCCCGTACTCGAGCTCTGTTCGCATCCTGCCCTGCACGGCCACAAGCTGCTCTCGGGTCAGCCGGAACAGAGCCAGCACCTCATCGATCTGCTTCCGCTGGGCCTGCACACGCGAGGCCACCGCGGTCACCATGGCGGCCCCCTTGGTGCTGCCACTCTCTGACAGCAGGAAGCGGACGTCACAGTTTGGGACTAGTTTCCTCACCACCTTGTGTAGGCGTTTGGGGTACCTGAAGGTAAGGGTGACAGCAAAATATTAGACAGTCACAAATGTCCAGGTCTGGCCGATGAGAACAGACCCAGGTATAGTGAGGAATGAATCCCAGAGGGCCCTGCTGGGTCAGGGCTCACCCCTTTATTTGTTGGATGATAGGGAGGGCAGAGTTGTTATGGGGGTGACAAGGACATCTGAGGCAGTGGAAGGGACAGCTGGGGGGCTCAGGGAAGGGCTTATTTGATCAGCTAATATTTTAACCAGTGGGGTGTGTCCATGCACAATATATTGAGTAGATATCATCTCTGTCCAAAGGAGAAGGATTTTCTTTCTCAGCAATTCCAGTACCACCTGTGCTAGCCAAATGGGATTTCGCGCTCCATCTTTCTGGGAAATTCTCATTTCCTCTGGTCTTCCTACCAGGGTCCTTCATGTGAACTTGGTAACTTCTGTCATCCCTGTTTTTCCCCATCTATAACTAGGTTAATCTTTCTTTCTAGCCTTACCACATAGTAGGTTTCAATAAATAATGGAGAGATGGATGAATGGATGCTAGATGAGCATATAGATGGGTGGACAGGCAGTGGGCAGACACATAGATGGATGGGTAGCCTTCCTAATCAGGCAGTTGGTGTTAGCAGACTTTTGGGGGGTTTTTGGTACTAGAAATTGAACCCGGGGCACCCATCCTCCAAGCTATACCCCCAGCCGTTTTTAGTTTTTATTTTGAAATGGTCTAAGTTGCTGAGGGTCTTGCTAAGTTGTGAGGCTGGTCTCAAACCTGCAATCCTCCTGTCTCAGCCTCTAAGTACTAGGATTACAGGTGTGCATCACCACACCCAGTTTAGCAGACTATTTCTTTAAGAGTGATTCCCAGAGGAACCATCCAGCTAGATAAATGTGGCTCTGGATTCACCCCTTCCCTTGTAACCTCAGAACTATAACAAGGTGGTTGGTTCCAGCTGCCCAGATAAGCAGCACAGTGCAGAGAGAAACAGGGACCCCGATCCGGGGGAGACCTGTTTGTGGGGGTGTAGGCTGGCAGGCGGCACTCACTGAGGGTGTATCTTGTAGAGTGTGCCGTCCATGCCCACCGTGGTGCGGAGCCTCGCCAGCTTCTTGTTCTCCCGGAGGCGGGTCAGGATGGCCGCCAGGGCCGCTGCACAGAGATTGGCCGAGCGGAAGGAGATGATGGTGCAGACATGCTGGACAGCGATGCAGTCGGCCTCCGAGGGCTCCAGGCCCAGATCCACCAGGATCTCTCTTGTATTAGCAAGGCCTTCTTTATGCCTGGCCAGGGGACAGGAACGAGGGGACCTCCATGCAGTGGGCATCCTCCTGGGAGAACCCACTCTCCCTCCCAGGATTGTGAAAATAAACAGGCTGGCTCATTGTAATGTAGTAATAACAATAACAACGTCAACACTGATAATAGCAGCTACTGCTCACTGAGCACTCGCTATATGCCAGGTACTTGTCTAAGGATTTTATACGTATTAACTCATTTCATCCCCACAAAAATCCTAGGGAGAACTACTATCACTACCAAATTATACAGACGAGAGATGTGAGGCCCAGGAAGGGTAACTTCCCCTAGTCGCACAGCTAATAAGTGCTAGAGCCAAGAGTTGAATTCAAGTAGATTAGAGCCCACACTTGCTTTTTGGGGGGGGGGTGGCAGGGGTACTGGGGATTGAACCCAGGGGCATTCTACCTCCAAGCCTTACCCCAGCCCTTTTGTTGTTGTTGCTATTTTTTTTTGGTTTTGTTTTGAAACAGGATCTCGTTAGGTTGCTGAGAGTCTCACTAAGTTGCTGAGGCTGGCCATGAACCTGCGATCCTCCTGTCTCAGCCTCCCAAGTATTGGGATTACAGGACTGAACTACCATGCCCTGATAGAGCCCACACTTTAGCCACCCTGTGCTATACAAGCCATCACAGAAACTCTGTCACTGCCATTCTCTGCAGTCACACGTTCTGGACACACATCAGTGTCGCTCAGCTGAGCTCAGAATCTAAACTGATTACAAGCTCAGGGCAATGCCAGGGATTCTCAGCCTGAGGAGCAGCACCCTGAGGAGACTGGGTTCCCTGCCTTCACTAGCCATCCCCCCACTCCAGGGACACGAGTGTGAGGCCTCAGACCACCAAGTCCACAGCCAGCCCTGCTGGCAGCAGGTAGAGAAGGCCCTTGCTGGGCAAGAAAGAAGTGAATCTATGGAATTACGATCATAAACAATGTGTACATATGAGACTATACCAGCATCATTCTCAGTGCTACATGTGGGGGGGAGGCATGGGGAGGGACACTAAGAGCTGTGTGCATGTATGTTAACACCAAACTGATACTCATTGTGATGTGAGACTACAATGCACCAATAAAAACATATTAAAAAAAAAGAAAGAAGGCCCTTGCTACAGCAGCTCTTCACTTGATGCCACACAGGGGCTTTAAAGGGTCCAAGGATGCCCTGAAATTGTGAGCAAAATTATACACAAATGTTCTGGATGGGGAGAAAGCATCCAGAACTTGAATCAGATTCTCAAAGATGTCTGTGATGCCAAAATTCACTAGTCACCACTTCAGGGAGAAAGAAGGCAGTAAACATGGGGAGAGGGTAGCTCTATGACAGCAAAGTCCCTGGCTGATGAAACCAACAAGAATGTGGCAGCTAAGTCACAGCAGAAATGGTTAGCCGGTCTGGCGCTGTGCAGGGCCTGGAGCCCTCCCAGCGAAGGAGGCAGATCTGGTCCCCACTGCTGTTCTGCCACCTGAACATACCACACCCCTGCTGCCCACCTGCCCTCCACAGAGCCAAGGCAGGAGGGATGCAGCCAGCAACTCACTTCTCCATGGCAGCCACGTGCTGCGTTTCAATCTTGCCCTTAGTGTGGAGAGCGGAGGATTTCATACCACCAAACAGGAGGCCGGCCTTGGCCATCTTCAGCAAGATGAGCCTGACGAGCTCCCCCAGGTACAGGCCGCTGATCATCTTCTCGAACCTGCAATTTGGTGAACACATCAGTGGCAGCAATGCCCTTGGTTATGCAGCATTGTTTCCCAAAGACCAGGAGCCTCAGGTCAAGGTCAGGAGCGTGTGCGGGGCAGGAGCTCTACAGACCAGGAAGCCTCGGTCCAGCCCCTGTGCAGAGTGCCCTTGGGAGCAGAGCACCGTCCTCTATGAGCTGCACCCTCCTCACCTGTGACAGGACAGGGCTCAGCTGGAGGACATCAAAGGTCCTTCCTGCTCACAAAGTGCCGGACTCCAGGAATCTTCATTCCAGACACCCTGGCCGCAGGGGGACTGTTCTGACTTGGGGAATAAGGAAGCTCAACACCACAGACTTCAACTACTTTCCTAAGATCATGCAACCATTGCATGACACATCAAACTCCCAACTCAGGTGCTTCCAACCCCTGCACCGAGCTTCTGTCCACCAGAGGAAGATGCTCCTATAGTTTGGATCTGGATTGTTCCAAATGCCCAAGAGTTAAAGGCTTGGTCCTCAGCCTGTGTGCTGCTATTGAGAAGTGGTGGGACATTTAAGGATGGGGCCTAATGAAAGGTCTTCTGGTCACTGTGGGTGTGCCCTTGATGGGGATTTGGGGACCTCCGCCCCTTCCTCTTTCTCTCTCTTCTTTACACCCACCCATGAGGTAAATGGGTCTCCTCCATTTAATGAGTGGTAATGTGTGAGACGCAGCTGGGCACAGTGGCACACGCTTGTAATCCCAGTACTTGGGAGGCTGAGATAGGAGGATTGCAGGTTCGAGGCCAGCCTCAGCAACTTGGCAAGGCCCTCAGCAACTTAGTGAGACTCTGTTTCAAAATAAAATAGGGCTGGTGGTGTAGCTTGGAGGTAGAACTCCCCTGGGTTCAATCCTCAGCACCAAAAAAGAAAAAAAAATGTGTAAGACTCTGTGTGTAGAAAGGAAAAGAAAATCAACTGTGCAACCTGCCTTCAAGGTGATCAGCATGTAGATAAAGAGCTGAGGCAGATGCCCAAATAATTACTTTGCAGGTAAGTGTGGGATGGGTCTGGGAAGGAAGGACATTAGACCTCAGAGACAGCAGGGAGGCGGGGAGCCATAGGAACGGGCCTGTGGCTGAGCCTGCCCCACTTCTCTGGTTTGCCCTGAGGCCACTTGCCCGTGTGCTCCTAGAGGGCAGGACCTGTGTGGTTTGGCTCACAGCCTTATCTCCAGTGCCTTGCATGCACATACGGACTCCAGAAATACGGACTGAATTTAGAATTAGGATTATGATCTAGGGGACATCAGTCCATCTCTTTGACTTCAATTTGCTCATCAGTCAAATGAAATCAAAACTCAAGCCTTGCCTTATAAACTCATTGTGATGGATGACTAGTCACAAAGAGAGAGCCTCACTGGTACAAGGGCGCCTGAGCGAGCCGGTGTTGCCCAGGTTCCAGCAAGCGGCACTCACAGTTGCTTCCCTGGGTTGAGCGAGCCAAGGTCCAGCTCCCTGTCAAACTCGGTGCGGATGTCCTCCAGGGCGCCATCATCTCCGAAGGCCCCCCACTCCGTGTTGATGCACATCCTCCCCTCATCGCCTTCCACGAGGTCAATGTTGCTCATGTCCTCCATGTAACATGCGTTGGTCCCAGTTCCTGAGGAGGGGGTCAGAGAGAATACGCAAGGAGCAAAGGGCTCCCGGCTGGGCAGACACAGAGGTCAACTGCCTGGAGTCCTGATGAGTGGCACACGGTGCTTTTGGTCCACACCCCGGGGCTGGTTCTGGCGGAGGAAGGCAGCTTTGGGCAGCCCAAGTCCATGAGGAAGGAAGCTAACCCGTCAAGTCTACACTTCTCAGGGTGCTAATGGCTTGCTGTTATGAATGGAGTCAATTATGAAGCAGTCCCTGATGAATATGCATGAAAGCTAACAAAGCACACTTACAAGAGGAGAGGGAGTTAAGCTAACATTGTAAATATCAAGAGAAAACAAACTGGTCAACCCTGAGTAATTTTTAAATCCTTTCCCTACAGTCCTCTCTTGCAGTGGGGGGGTACTAGAGATTGAACCCAGAGACATTTCATATCTGAGCTATACCCCCAGCCTTACTTTTTTTTTTTTTGGCACTGGGGATTGAACCCAGGGGTATTCTACCTCTGAGCTACACCCCCAGTCCTAATTTTTATTCTTTATTTTGAAACAGGGTCTCACTAAGTTGCAGAGGGCCTCACTAAGTAGCTGAGGCTGGCCATGAACCCGGATCCTCCAGTCTCAGCCCAGCTCTTATTTTATTTTTTATTTTGAAACAGAGTCTTGCTAAGTTGCCAGGATGTTACTAAATTGTTGAGGCTGGCCTTGAACCTGCAATCCTCCTGTCTCAGCCTCCCAAGTACTGGGATTACAGGTGTGTACCACCACACCCATCTCATTCCTCTCCTTTGTGTGTGTGTGTGTGTGTGTGTGTGTGTGTGTGTATGTGTGGCACTGGGGGTTAAACCCAGGAGCATTTTACCTCTGAGCTACACCCCCAGTCCTATTTTATTTTTATTTGGAAACAGGGTCTCACTAGTTTGATGAGAGTCTCACTATTTGCTGAGACTGTTATCGAACCTGCAATCCTCCTGTCTCAGCCTCCCAAGTACTGGAATTACAAGCGTGCACCACCACGCCCAGCTATTCCTCTCCTTTGATACTAAAAATATTATTTACTCATGACCTGCCATAAATTGTTCCTAGCATAAGCTATCTCTTATCTTTGTGTGTGGGGGGCACTGGGGATTGAACCCAGGGGCATTCTACCTCTGCGCTACACCCCCAGGCCAATTTTATTTCTTATTTGTAAACAGGGTCTCACTAAGTTGCAGAGGGCCTCACTAAGTAGCTGAGGCTGGCTTCAAACCTGCAATCCTCCTGTTTCAGCCTCCCAAGTATTAGGATTACAAGCGTGCGCCACCGCGCCCAGCTTATACCTTATCTTTGACAGTGGTTAGCCATCTCCTATAAAGCAACATTCTATTATTTGAATACAAAATCACTCCAAGGAAACACCTCCAACACTCAAGTGTTGGGAAACTGTTGCAAATGGATACAACCTTTTGAAATCTTTTGGGATAATGGAAATGTTCTAAAATGAGAAGGAATGCTTACAAAGCTAAGTTTATCGAAAACTCATTGAACTGTCACCTATAGTCATCTGGAGCCAGAGACTTTTTATGCCTCAAGAAAACTGCTCTTAATTATTTTTATTTGTTCCTATCTTCCCCTGGCTGATACTCTGGTCTGAGTATTTTAAATGCCAACACGAAAACTGGGAGGTATAAAAAAGCAGAATATGATGTACTATTTGGAAAAAGCTTTTCTCAGGAAAGCGTAGACACTGTCTAGGCATGGCACCCAATCTATGGGTCACCAGGCAACGTCTCCACAACAGAAACAGAGGACAGCAGGCAGACACCATGCCTAGAAAGTGTCCCTGACGTTCTGAGATGGGGGCTCCTGGAAACTGGAAGGCACAGAAGCGCTGAGGTGTAGAGACCCTGCCCCGCGGGAAGGGCTAGGAGGCACTTCTGGAAATTAAGAAAGCACAATTCATAAAACCCTCCCAGTCATGGGAGAGGAGTAGGAAAGGGAGAAGCGGACATCCAAGAACAACCTATAAGCCAGGCATAATGGTGCACACCTATAATCCCAGCACTTGGGAGGCTGAGACAGGAGGATCACAGGTTCGAGACCAGCATAAACAACTTAGTGAGACCCTGCTTCAAAATAAGAAACCGGGCTGGGGTGTAGCTCAGTGCCCTTGGGTTCAATCCCCAGTGCAACCAAAAGAAGAAAAAAGAACAACCTACAAATCAGATCAGCTGCCGTCTCATGGGCCCTCCCGCAGAGCCCTTCCCCCTGCTGGACGCCTCCACAGCGTACGGCCGCCTTGGCCCAGGCCTCCTGAGCGCCTCACCTGACAGCACAATGGCTTGACTGGTCACCCTGCTCCCACCCTTGTCCCCAGGAATCCACTCTCCACATGGCAGCCCATGTGAGCTTTCTCAATGCACATCCATGTCTCCATTCCCCACCCAAAGGCCTCCAGTGCCTTCCCGTCTCCCTCAGGGAGAAGCTGACAGCCGTCCAGCGACTGTGTCCCAGCCCGATGCAGCCTGCCCAGCCCATCTCTGCCCCAAGTGCCTACCGCCCTCAGCCTTCCCTCCCTCAACGCAGCCTCTTGGGGTTCCTGGAGCACCCCCGGCTCCTTCTCATCCCTGGGACCAGAGGCTCCTCCGACTCCACTGGCTTTCTTGTTCTCTGAGGTCCTTGTCCTGATGCCCCCTGCAGGGCAGCTTCCCTGCCCCCTCTCCCCTCACTCTCTCATCACTCCTTCATTTTCTTCACCACACTAACCTCCATCAGAAATTATATTAGTTCAGGTTTTCTTGCGTTCCTGAAAGCTCCAGGAAGCTACAGGAGACACCACTGGGGACCCAGCACGCACCGTCAATCAGCCAGTCAGTCAGCTCCCGTCTCCCTGTGCCGCTGCTTCTAAGTAGACGTCAGTGCCCTCCCGCTTACTCAGATGTTGCTGAAACTAAGCCCCAAACCAGCCTCTCTCCCCCACCTCCCCAAACAAGTCCAACCAAATTACCAATGATGACACCGACTTCGCAGTAGGGATCATCATAGGCACATGTCATCAGGGTCCCCACGGTGTCGTTGACCAATGCCAGGATGTCCACATCCAGGTCCTGCGAACACAAGGCCCAGAGGCATCGGTGGGTGGGCGGGTGTGATCCCTCCTCCTCCCCACAGAGGAAGTGACTCTAGACACTGCCTGCTGGGCCTGCCTGGAAGAAACAAGCTTTTCTCAAGATGTGGGGTCTAGCTGTGTGTGGTGGCGTGTGCCTGTAATCCCAGTACTTGGGAGGCCAGGACAGGAGGATTGCAGGTTTGAGGCCAGCCTTAGCAACTTAGTGAGACCCTCAGCAACTTAGCAAAACCCTATTTCAAAATAAGAAGTAAAATAGGACTGTAATATTAATATTAGGTAGAACACACCTGGGATCAGTCCTCTGTAGCACACGTGCACACACACACACACACACACACACACACACACACAAATTGGGGGTCTAGGAGACCCATGCTCCAGCTCTGAGGGCAAAGGCCTCTGTGCAAGGAGAATGCGAGGACAGCCCATCAGAAGTGTACCCGTGCTTAAGGGACGCTGAGAGGATACAGAGGAAAGCACGCCAATCCCGGGAGTAACTGCATTTCCAGGGAAAAGCACCCAAGCTCTCACCCGCCGAGCCACGCTGACCAGCAAGCCTCAGTCTCGTGCTCCCAGGGCCGGCACCAGGGTCTCTGCCTGGGCCTCCTGCCCTGCGGAGTCAACCTGGGTCACTGCACCAGGGCCCCCTACCTGCAGGGACATTTCCAAATAAACTGAAGAGCTGAGGATGTAGCTCAGTGGTAGAACACTTGCCTAGCATGCACAGGGTCCCTAGCACCACCGAAAAGTAAAAATAAACTGAAAACACGGAAGAGAAAAATGCAGGCTACAAAGGAAAAGGGTCCTGGCTTCAAAGAGAAAGAAGACTGAAGGCTACGTATCGAAACATTCCTCTTGGGCTAGGGCTGAAGCTCATTGGTAGAGCGCTTGCCTAGCACTTGAGAGGACCTGGGTTCAATCCCCAGCACTGAAAAAAAAAAAAAAAAAATATATATATATATATATATATATATATATATATTCCTGCTATCAGGGTAACAAGCAATTTGGGTTATTTGTACTTTTCAGCTCAGCGGGAGTAAGTGATCTTTTAAGCCTCAGATAGGAGGGGTGGAGCTTGGGCTCACACAGCTTCGGTCTGAGAGTCCCCTGAACAGCCGTGGCACTGGGGACCTGGGAAGCTCAGGAAGTGCGTGGCTGCCTGTCAGTGGTGATGGGTGCTGACCCCATACAAAGGCTCACCACTGGGTTTATACAGATCGTCCACATCTGTACTACAGCTGGATTTCCCCTAAGAAACTCCTTCTCTGATTCTCCTTCCAGGCAGGCGCAGTACGAGACCCCCCAAGAGGAAGGGGGTAGGACTCGGAGAGGACCCCACACCCAGGCGAGCTCCTCACCTTGTGTTTCTTCATGGCTTTGGTCAGGCGGCTCACCACATCCGTGTCCTGAACTCCCCGCGCCTTAAACTTCTTGGTCCACGAAAGCAGGACACCCTGTGGGGAGAGTTTAGATCCAGTCCCAAGGAAGGAGGGGCCCAGCATGACACAGAGCAGCAGAAATGTCAGTCACAGTCAGGCATGGTGGCGCACACCTATAATCCCAGTACTTGGGAGGCTGAGACAGGAGGATCACAGGGTCGAGGACAGCCTCAGCTAGTGAGACTCTCATCAACCTAGCGAGACCCTGTTTCAAAATAAAAAATAAAATAAAATCGGGCTGAGGGTGTAACTCAGAGGTAGAATGTCCCTGGATTCGATCCCCAATACTACCACCAAAAAAAGAGAGAGAGAGAAATGTCAGTCATAGAGCATTGCCCATGGGCTTCTCTTTTCTAAGCCAAATCACCCTGATTCTTTTTTCTTTTCCTTTCTTTTTGTGGTACTAGGGATTGAACCCAGGGACATTCTACCTCCAAGCTATACCCCCAGCCCTATTTTATTTTTATTTTGAAACAGGGTCTCATTAGATTGGTGAGAATCTCATTACTTGCTGAGGATGTCCTTGAACCTGCAATCCTCCTGTATCAGCCTCCCAAGTACTGGGATTACAAGCGTGCACCACCATGCCCGGCTTCATTTTGTTTTTAATTGGCACATAATAATTGTACACATTGTGGGGTAGAGCGTGATGTATGAACGCACGTCTACAAAGCATAGTGATCAAATCAGAGTAATTAGCATATTCATCACATCAAACACATCATTTCTGTGTGTGTGTGTGTCACTGGGGATTGAACCCAGGGCCAATCTACATCTGAGCTACACCCCCCGCCCTATTTTGTTTTAAAACAGGGTCTAAGTTGTGGAAGGCCTTGCTAAATTGCTGAGGCTGGCCTCAAACCTGTGATCCTCCTTTTTTGGCCTCCTAAGTACTGGGATTACAAGCATGCATCACCACACCCAGCTCATTCTTTATGGTGAGAATATTCATTCTTTTCTTTTAGTTATTTTGAACTATATAATACAATTTTGTTAACTATAGTGACCCTACTGTGCAAGAGAGCACCAGAATTTATTTCTCCTAACTAGCTCTAATTTTATACCCGTTGACCATTCTCTCCCCACCCTTCCCTCTGCCTGCCCTCCCCAGCTTCTGGTGACGACCATTCTACTCTTTACTCCCATGAGATCAGCTTTTCAAGATTCAAAAATGAGTTGGGAGCAGTGGTTCATGCCTGTAATCCCAGTACTTGGGAGGCAGAGACAGGAGGATCACAGGTTCGAAGCCAGCCTCAGTAACTTAGTGAGGCTCTCAGCAACTTAGCGGGACCATGTTTCCAAATAAAAATAAAATAGGGCTGGGGGTGTAGCTCAGAGGTATAATGCCCCTGGGTTCAATCCCCAGTACCACAAAAAAAAATTAAAAAATGAGTAAAGATTATATGTATTTGCCTTTTGGTACCTGGCTTATTTCATTTAGCATAATGCCCTCCAGGTCTATCCATGGTGCTGTAAATGGCAGGATTTCATCCCTTTATGGCTGAATAGTATTCTATTATGTGTATGTACCACATTTCCTCTACCCATTCATCTGTCAGTGGGCATTTAGGTTGATTCCATATCTTGGCTATTGTGAATAGATTCTTTTTTGTTTGGTACTGGAGATTGAACCAGAGGCATTCTACCTCCAAGCTACACCCTCAGCATGATTTTATTTATTTATTTGGAAATAGGGTCTCACTAGGGTTCTGAGAGCCTCACTAAATAGCTGAGGCTGGCTTTGAACCTGCAATTCTCTTGTCTCAGCCTCCCAAGTACTGGGATTACAAGCGTGTATCACCACACCCAGTTGAATAGATTCTTTTAATATTGCTTCAGAGGCCTTTTCTAGCAATTTAAACATCTGTATTCCTCCCATCTGAGTACACTGAAACATGATGTATAGTAACAGAAAGAGCACTTGCTGAAGAGTCAAAACACTTGGATTCATGAGATAGGGAAGCCTCAGTTTATTTGTCTGTGTGATGGCAATATCAGGCCCCTGATGGAGAAGTGAGGAAACACCACCTCTCCCACAGGCTTGCTCTGATGAACATGTCTAGCATATGGTGGCTGTGCATTGTATGTGCGGAGCATACGATTTGCAGGTCCCCATGCAAACAGAGCTAACATGGCATTCCCTTGTAGGACTCCCTCAAGAACCTAATTCCAACTTGGAAAAATGGTTCTCAAATTGCATTATCAATTATTTCTTTACATGCGGTGTCTCCCAAGAGTTTCATGTCTGAAATTGCAAATAATCATGGAAATTTTCAGACTACAAGAGAACTTGGAGGTTAACAGAGTCACCCAAGTCCACCCAGTCAAGAGGTACTAAGCCCAAGCTCACAGACTCCCCAGTTACCCCTCTTCCAACGCCCTCAGTTTATGGATAAGGAAACAGATTTAGAAACAAAGAACTGCTCTAGGTCTCAGGGGAGAGAGATTCCCACTAGACTGCAGGTCTTTGACTCCCGATGGGCAGCCCGCTTTCTTCCCGCACCACAGCGCCACCCTGTGGCACCTCTCTCTAACTTCTGCTTCAGAGGCTATGGCGACCTCCTGACTTCATCACAGAGGAGTGAGAGAGAGATGTAGGGTGGCTTCCCCACAAAAAGAGTGCAAGGGACAATGTGGGAACTTTTGGGGGAGAATGCACGGGAAAGGGAGGGATAAAACCTGTGATATGTTAATGTGGGGAAAATAAGTAATAACATACACTATATACATATGTATATGTTTTAAATTATATATACAACATAACACCAATATTTAATGTAGCTATGTTTGGATGGAAAACCCCACAATTCTCATAATGGATATCTCTGAATGTTGGGATTAGAGGTGATTTCTATTTTCTTCTTTAAATTTTTCAATTTCTACTATCCTTTTTTTAACTTTGAAAAGGTATTTCATTAGAACATACAGAAATTCCTCTTTGGCTAAGATTTCCCTTCTGTTCTCTCATTTAAAAACTTAAGGGCTGAGAGTGTGGCTCAGTGGCAGAGTGAGTGTTTAGCATGTGAGTGGCTCTGGATTCAATTCCCAGCACCTAATTAATTAATTAAACAAAAAAACCAAGTAACTTCCCTTCAATGTTTGTTTGTTTTCTGGGTTTTGTTTTGTTTTGTTTTGTTTTGTTTTTTTGCATTGGGGATTGAACCCAGGAGCATTCTACCTCCAAAATACACTCCAAGTTCTATTTTATTTATTTATTTATTTATTTATTTGTTTGTTTGTTTGTTTGTTTGTGGTACTGGGGATTGAACCCAGGGGCATTCTGCCTCTGAACTACACCTTCAGCCTTATTTTTTATTCTTTTATTTTTGAAACAAGGTCTCACTAAGTTGCGGAGGGCCTCACTAAGTAGCTGAGACTGGCCGTGAACCCGGATCCTCCAGTCTCAGCCTCCCAAGTACTGGGATTATAAGTGTGCGCCACCACGCCCGGCTTCTATTTTATTTTTTATTTTGAACAGGGTCTCACTAAGTTCCTGAGGCTAATCTTGAACCTGCGATTCTCTAGTCTCACTCTCCCAAGTACTGGAACTATAGGTGTGTGCTACTACACCCAACTCCCAAGCCCCTTTTAAAATTTTTTATTTTGAAACAGGGTATCCCTAAATTGCTGAGGGCCTTGCTAAGTTGCTGAGGCTGGCCTCGAACCTGCAATCCTCCAGTCTCAGTCTTCCAAGTTCTGGGATTACAGGCATGTGCCACCATGCCAGCTATAATTTTCTCTTAATTCTTATGCCCTCATCTTCTTCAATCAGTCTCAGTTTCTTAAAGAAGCCCTCTTAGTCACACCTCCTCCTGAAGATAAACTGATCCCCACAGAGCTTGGGAAACTTCTCCTTGCTTCCTGGGGCCACTGTTTCCTGAAGTAGAACGCCCCTGAGTTCAATCCCCAGTACAAAAAAAAAAAAAAAAAAAAAAAAGCAGTGATGATCAGAGCAAAGCTCCACACATTCACTGAAGCCTCTTCCTGTTATTTTTCCTTAATCCTTCTTTATAAAAGAATGAAAAAGTAAACCTCAGCCTGTCTCCTACAGGGATGATAGTAAATTCCCACTCAATGGAATTAAATAAATGGTTGCACCTTTCGGTTGAAAGGTAGCTATCCAGCACCTGTTAAAGGGGTGAGATGAGAATTATATAAAACAGCAGCCTGCCCTCCAGAAACACCTACTGAATTGGAGGATAAGGAGCAAAACACAGAGACAAACAAGACAGTGACAGCCATCACAGCCTAGTAGCTCCCACGTGTGCTTTACGAATGCCTCGTTCAAGCTTCGCTTCAGCCAGCAAGCAGACATCATTACCCCTGCTTTAGGAACGAGCAGACAAGAGGCTCAGGAGGTTAAGTAACTCGTCCAAGGGACACCATTTGTTCAGAGCCATGATTCCAGGCCAGGTCTGTGGGGCGGGGAAGCTCTACTACTCCAACTGGAAAGTGGCCCAAGCCAACAATACCGAATGCTCCCCAAGGCGGCCCATGACTTGACAGTCAACCAGGTGTCATACCAGAATGTGAAGTCCTTTAGGGGCCACCACCCCAGACAGGAGTGGCGTAGAAAGGCTTGACGCTTGACAATGGCCCCGGCCCAGGAAGCGCCTGTCCTTCTGCGTGGCCCTTCACTCGCTTTCACAGGTTCACATAGATTGGGTTAGGCTCCCCCTGCTTACAAATCGACAACTCAGCCACGCAGGGATGAAGTCCCGGCATCCTGCCTGGCTGGTGGCGCGGTGCTGTGTCTGCTGACATTAGTCCACTCCAGGGAGCCACCTCAGTCCTCCTCCCAAGAGCTCCAGGTGGAGAGAGATGCCCAAGGCTTCCCATCTAATGCTAGGCAGCCATGTCAGTGGTCCTAACTGTGGTCCCCAAACCAGCAGTTCCACATCACCTGATACCTATTAGAAATGCAAATTTTGGGCTGGCTGCAGACCTACTGATTCTGTGGGGCCCCAGCAATCTGTGTTTAACTATCTGGGCATGGTGGTGCATGCCTGTAATCCCAATACTTGGGAAGCTGAGACAGAAGGATCACAGGTTGGAGGCCAGCCTCAGCAATTTAGTGAGACCCTCAGCAACTTTGCAAGACCCTGTTTTAAGATAAAAAATAAGAAAAGGGTTGGGGTGCATCTCAGAGGTAGAATGCCCCTAGGTTCCATCCCTAGTACAAAAAAAAAACCCTCCAAGAAATTCCAATGCACACCAAGATTCTGATGCACACCACATGCTCACTGGTGCTGCCCAGGCTAAATGTAGAACCAAAACCACAGGGTTAACCAGGCCTCCTCATCATCATTAACAAAAAGCAGAGAATAAAACAAACCAGAAAGCTCCTGTTGCAGCCTCTTGCCCAGCCTGGCTCCCACACATGCCCACATTTGCAAACCCTCTGGCCTTACCTCTTCCAACTTTGTCTGTTTGCAGGGAAAAGAAAAGGTAAAACCAAGGGGCAGTTTCTTGTGCTGCAACTCTTTGGTCTTCATGAAATCTGCCAGGCAGTCAGCAACATATTCAAACAGCTGCAGAGAGAGAAGGCTCAGTGTGGGGGCTGAGGCATGGCTCCTCACACCTGGTGCCCAGGCCCTGCCCGACCACCGGTACCTCCGAGCCGTTGCCCCGGATGATTTCGTTGGGCGTTGGGTAGAACTGACTCTCCATCTGAACGTTGTGCTTCCCCTCCTCAGAGACTTGCACCTTCAGGACTCGAAACTTGGATCCTCCAAGATCCAGGGAAAGGAACTCCCCATTTTCTATTAAGAAAACCAGTCACCATTCAGTGGGGGTCTGCTCTATGACAAGCCCTGCACTAGAGGTAAGACATAGAAATGCCATGAAGCCGGGCGTGGTGGCGCACGCTTGTAATCCCAGTACTTGGGAGGCTGAGACAGGGGGATCGCAGGTTCACGGCCAGCCTCAGCTACTCAGTGAGACCCTCCACAACTTAGTGAGACCCTGTTTCAAAATAAAGAATAAAAAATAGGGCTGGGGGTGGAGCTCAGAGGTAGAAAGCCCCTGGGTAAATAAATAAATAAATAGTCATGGAATCTCACTTCAACCCATGGGTTAGTATCATCATGCTCACTTGCTGAGACCCGAGGAGTGCGGCCGTTGTGTCTGAGCCAGTGCAGCAGGGGACAGAAGTGGGTGTGAGCCCATCCGTCCTACCTGGGGTGCTGTAGGGAACAAGCATGATCATTTAGAGAAGGCACATGTGAATCTGCTGCTCACAGGTGCTCTGAGAAATGGGCCTGGAGAGCAGAGGCTGTGCTAGCATGCCACCGCTGGGAAGAAAGAGCTCAGACGCCAACCACGAGCGGAGCTCAGATAAAGGACGAAGAAGACAGGAGAGGAACCAGCCTCATACAAGCCATGGTCTGATGGGCAGAGGGAAAGTAGTCCAGAAGGGGAAGGGAGACAGGGACCAAATAACAGCCCTTAAGGTGCCAAGAATGCTCAGTTGTTAGACCAGAGCCACTCCAAAAGGAGAAAATGGAACAGGACCCAGCCTCATCCAAGAGGGTTGCTATTTATTTATTTATTTATTTATTTGTTTGTTTGTTTGTTTGTTTTTATGTGTGTGTGGCATTGGGGATTGAACCTGGAGGCTTTCTACCTCCAAGCTCCACCCCCAGCCCTATTTTATTTTTATTTTGAAGCAGGGTCTCACTAGGTTGATGAGAGTCTCACTATTTGCTGAGGCTGTCCTTGAACCTGCAATCCTCCTGTCTCAGCCTCCCAAGTACTGGGATTACAAGCATGCACCACCACACCCGGCTGAGAGTTGCTATTTAAAAAAAGGTGGAAGCCGGACACAGTGGCATACACCTGTAATCCCAGTATTTGGGAGGCTGAGACAGGAGGATCACAGGTTTGAGGCCAGCCTCAGCAATTTAGCCAGACCCTTAGCAACTTAGCGAGACTCTGTTTCCAAATAGAAAATGAAAAGGGATGGAGGTGTAACTCGGAGGTAGGATGCCCCTGAGCTCAATCCCCAGTACCAAAAAAATAAAAGTGGAAACAATGCACGTGCTGGGGGAGGCAGCCCAGCTGAGAGCCTCTACCCGGACTTCTGCCAGTGCCTTCGGCGTCAGTGGCAGATGTGGAATGGGATTTGGGTGTGCGTACACCCCTTTGGGTCGAAAAGCTCTGTACAGAATCATCTGTACCTGAAGAGTGGCTGCACGTACCCAGCATGCTTCATGACACGTGCACAAGGCACATGTCGACAGCCACAGCTACCTGGACCTAAGGGGCCAGCTGGCCAGTCAGGGTCTCTCCTTATGAACCGTGAAATAAAACACAGAAGGAAACTGCTAATAGGTGGTAAAACTGAAACATCAGCATCTCAGACTCTCAAGATCAGGTGGGTAGCCAAGGGGAAGAACGTTCCAGGCCCAGTCCCTTGAGGCCTAAATTCCCCGTGGTTCCTGCCAAAGGATTCCCAGGAGATCCTGTGTCTCCTTCCTGGTCCTCATGTCCTCACACAACACACTTTCCTTGACTGGGCTCCAGCAGGTTTCTCTGTGCCAGGCAATCAAAGAGCTAGAGGCAAACCAGAGCAGCGCTGTTCAAACTTCCACAAGTGTGCGCCACTGGGAACCTCGCTAGTACACAGGTCTCAGCGGAGGGGCTGAGATGCCATAGTTCCTAACAGGCTCCCTGGTGACCAGGGTATAGAGTCCTGTTTTTTTGTTTTGTTTTGTTTTGTTTATGTGGTACTGGGATTGAACCCAGGGGCATTCTACCTCCAAGCTACACCCCCAGCCCTATTTTATTTTTATTTTGAAACAGGGTCTCACTAGGTTGATAAAAGTCTCACTACTTGCTGAGGCTGTCCTAGAACCTGCGATCCTCCTGTCTCAGCCTCCCAAGTACTGGGATTACAAGTGTGCACCACTATGCCAGGGTTAGAGTCCTCATTTTATAGACTCAGACAGCCTTATCTTTTGTTTTTATCAGAAACTGTGGAGCTATCTGCAGATTAGTTTCCCAGATCAGCCCTGAAAGAAGCCTGGTGAAGCCATTTATTATTGGGCCTGGGAATCCTGGGAGCAAATCCTACACATCCCTTATCAGCACTATGTGCTGGGGAGGCGCTCACACAGATGTAATCTTGGTATGGAAGTCCGCAGATCACACCCACGTGCAAACACTACCCACCTCCTACTGGAGGCATACACCAGGTGCGAGTGAAGGCTGTGAGCACCAGAGAAGGTTACCAGAGCACTTACACAGGTGCTCTGAGAAATGGGCCTGGAGAGCAGAGGCTGTGCTAGCATGCCACCGCTGGGAAGAAAGAGCTCAGACGCCAACCCGGATGAATTATCTGGTGGCGGGAAGCACAGGGAGCAATACCCAAATCAGACAGGGAGGCAGGCAGCCAGCTCCCCGGGAGCCAAGACAGAGCTGAGAGTTGAGATGAGAAGTCAGGCAGTCAGCCAGGGGACGGACAGTGGGCGTCCCAGGGAGAGGAGACCATGAGCAAAGTAATGAGAGCCTGCGGTTCTGTAGCAGAAATGGGGCTGGAAGAGCCGGGCGCGGTGGTGCCCGCCTGCAATCCCAGTACTTGGGAGGCTGAGACAGGAGGATCACAGGTTTAAGGACAGCTTCAGTAAGTAGTGAAACTCTCATCAACCTAGCAAGACCCTGTTTCCAAATAAAAATAAAATAGGGCTGGGAGTGTAGCTCAGAGGTAGAATGCCTCTGGGTTCAATCCCCAGTACCACAAAAAGAAAGAAAGAAAGAAGGAAAGAAAGAAAGAAAGAGAGAGAGAGAGAGAGAGAGAGAGAGAAAGAAAGAAAGAAAGAAGAAAGAAAGAGAAAGAAGAAAGGAAGGAAGGAAGGAAGGAAGGAAGGAAGGAAAAGAAAGAAAGAAATGGGGCTGAAAGGTGGTCTCAGGGTAAATTGAGAAGGATTTGGAAAAGCCACACCACCCCAGAGAGTTTGGGCTTTATCCAGAAAGTAAGAAAGGTTTTAAGCAAGGAAGTGCCAAGATCTGATTGAGATTCTGGAAAAAGCTCTGGCACCAACCAGGGAGGGCAACCTGAGGCTTTAACAGAAGAGAAGGTGCCGTGCTCGCCTGGGAGAGGATGTGCCGAGAACTGGCTGTGTTGGAACATTCCTCCCCCGCCCACCACGGGCCCTTATCACTGTGCAAACACGTGGCTCCAAGGTGACTCAAGATGGCATTTCATGGAAACCACGTGGTGTGAGCCCTTCTGTAATGTGACTCTAACCCTGGAGAGAGGACTCAGTGGACCCTGCTCAGGCGACTGAGAGGGCGAGGGCAGCAGGGGCCATCAGGGTCTTTACAGGATTCTTAAGACACCCAGCCTCCCAAGAGAGAAAGATCTTTCTTTCTTTCTTTCTTTCTTTCTTTCTTTCTTTCTTTCTTTCTTTCTTTCTTCCTTCCTTCCTTCCTTCCTTCCTTCCTTCCTTCCTTCCTTTCTTCTTTCTTTCTTTCTTTCTTTCTTTCTTTCTTTCCTTCTTTCTCTTTCTTTCTTTCTCTTTCTTTTCTTTTTTCTTTTTTGTGGTACTGGGGATTGAACCCAAGGGTGTTCTATCACCAACCTACACCCCCAGCCCTTTTTACTTTTTGTTTTGAAACAAGGTCTCACTAAGTTGCTGAGGCTGGCCTCAAACCTGTGATCCTCCTGTCTCAGCCTCCCAAGTACTGGGATTATAGGTGTGTGCCACCAAGCCCAGCTGGGAGATTTCTTTTGACAATCTGCCTGCTGCTGATCCTCAGAAACTGTGTGGTCCCTTCTCCCAAGCCACTGCCAGGGCTTGTGCTTCTGCTCCTTCCTCTGTCCCCAGGCAAATGTCTCCCAAAGGCACACACTGACTGACTACGTAGATTCCTGGAGATTCAGTATTTCCAGGTGCAGAGGACAGGGAAACCATGTTTAGGAATTGCCCCAAGTGAATCTGAATCTGATGCTTGGGCAAGTATGGAACCGCTGGCTGGTACCTCAGGGCTCTCGGGCTCATCCCCCAGGCTGCCTGCAGGCAGAGGACAGGAAGAAAGCCAGCCAGGGACAAAGACCCATCACCTGGCAACCCCGCGATGGGTTCCCATGCACCTCCCTCCGCGACTGGGAGAGAGACACACATGCCAAGAACACACTGTAAGGCTCTTGTTCCTAACCAACAAGTCCTGGGCAACTCCCTGAGAGGCTGGGAAGCCAGTGACTCCCCAACAGGTTGCTCCCTCAGGCAGGTCCAGGATGAGAGGGGAAATGCAGAGTGGGCAGAGGCAGACGGATGTCACAGGAAACTGAGTGCATTCTGAAACAGGATTAGGAGAGGTTTATTTGTTTGGTTCTGTTGGTAATCATTAAATTACAGCAGCAGCTCACAGGAGCCACAGAGAACTGGAGACAACATCTGGGAGATTTTAAAGCACTTCATTCACATCACCTCATCAGATCCTAATGGTGGGGTTCAGAATACGATGTCTCTCAAAATGCCACTGTGGACATTGAACAGGGAGCGCCTGGGGAGCCGCGAGTACAGGACGGCTTTCGTTGAGGTTCCCTCATCTGCCTGCAGACCAAATCCGCCAGAGGACCACCTGGCCTTCAGGCCTCTTACTGAAACTTCACCGGCCAAGGAAGTCTCCCATATCACAAAGGAGACTGAAAGTCCAACACCTCTCCTAGAGCCCAGAAGAACTTTGACCCCGGTCATTGTCTGCTCTTTGGGTTCACTCATTGCCCCCAAAAATCATTTACCGCCCCTCTGAAACTGCCCGTGGCCCCCACTTCCCTCTCTCCTAGGAAGAGGATATTTACGCCACAATGACCTGGCCCTTCTTTGAGTTCCATGTTATGTTTGGCTCCCAAGTGCACAGGTGCATTAATAAATTTGTATATTTGAAGCCGGGCGTGGTGGCGCACACTTGTATTCCCAGTACTTGGGAGGCTGAGACAGGAGGATCACAGGTTCACAGCCAGCCTCAGCTACTTAGTGAGGCCTTCCGTAACTTAGTGAGACCCTGTTTCAAAATAAAGAGTAAAAAATAGGGCTGGGGTGTAGCTCGAAGGTAGAATGCCCCTGGGTTCAATCCCCAGTACTGCAAAAAAAAAAAAAGTATATTTGTTCTCTGGTTAATCTGTCTATTGTCAGTTGATTTCAGCAGACTTAAAGAATGGAGCTTTCAGAGAGGGAGGGAAGAGCTCCCCCGGCCCCTCACTAAGAGCCCTACAGGGTGGAGGGACACACTGACCGCACCCTTTTACTGATGCGACCAGGAGCACAGCGGTGCAGGATTCACCAAGGGCACCTGCTCATTAGGGACCCTGGACCCAGGGGCCTCACTGCAGCAAATCACTGGGTGCCGCATTGTGTGATGAGAGAGGTTCTGCTGGGACAGTGAAGAAAGGAAGCGCACCTGCTGGCCTGAGGAGGAGGGAGTTTCTAGAACGTGATCAGTCTCACTTCTAAACCTGCTGAAGCAGTGCCGCACCCCTAGACCATCTGAGGCCACTTTCCCTGGCTTCTGGTGTCACACCTCATTGGTATCTGGAGGAGGAGCCGCCACACAGGAAGCAGGGAGGACTTGGCCCTGGTGCTCCTCACTGTCCCCCACACCACCCCATGACTCAGCGGCCCTGGATGACCTGTCAGGGACCACGGTCCCCTTCTCGCTCTCACAGAGCACCGTCAGAGGCAGGGCTGAGACTTCAAAGGAGGGCCATCTCTCTGCAAGGCTTATGTTCCTCCAAGGCGCTGCCCTGCCCGCAACAAGCACCCGCCTGCCAGTGAAGAAGAGAGGCCCCTCCTGTCACTGCCCTGGGAGCCTCTTGACCAGCAGAGACAAGCTATTTTTTTCCCTTTGGTACTGGGGATTGAACACAGGGGCATTCTACCTCTGAGCTACACCCCCAACCTGATTTTATTTTTTATTTTGAAATAGGGTCTTGCTAAGATGCTGAGGCTGCTCTCAAACCTGCGATCCTCCTGTCTCAGCCTCCCAAGTACTGGGATTACAAGCATATGCCGCCATGCCCGGCATGTCAATCTATTCTGACCCAAGTGTTGCCCCAGAGGGGCCCAGAACCCAGCTAATCGACCAAAGACGCCCTGAGAGCTCCCCAAGCTTCAGCCCCTGCTCCTTCAAGGGCCCCAAGGCTCTGAGCACTGGGACCCTAAACCTGGGGGAGTCCTTGCTCCTCAGTCCATTTGACTTGGCAACAGCTGCCTCCCACAGTGCTCTAGGGGGGTACATGACATGGTGAGCCCCTAACTCCCACACTGAGCAGGGCTCAGTACATAAATAACAGTTCTTTTCTCTTCTTATGACTTTGCCCAGAGGCTAAGCCTGGAGGAGTGAAGTGGGAACTCACACATGGTTTCCAGAAGGCTCTAGGCTGTGGGAAGCTAAATAATGCCCCCAGGTAATGCCAATGGCCTAACCTCTGGATCCCATGACCGCATTAGGGCACATGGCAAGGGGAAGTGAGGTTCTAGATTGCGAATGGAACCAGAATTGCTCAGCTGACCCTGAGGTTGGGCAGTTATCCTGGACTATGAGTGGGCCTTAATGTAATCACAGGCTCTTTATTTTATTTATTTATTTATTTATTTATTTATTTATTTGCAGTACTGGGGATTGAACCCAGGGGCATTCTACCTTCGAGCTACACCCCCAGCCCTATTTTTTGTTCTTTATTTTGAAACCGGGTCTCAGGAAGTTGCGGAGGGCCTCACTAAGTAGCTGAGGCTGGCCGCGAACCCGGATTCTCTGGTCTCAGCCTCTCAAGTACTGGGATTACAAGCGTGCGCCACCACGCCCCGCATCACAGGCTCTTTAACTGTGGAAGAGGGAGGCAGAGGGTCTGAATCAGAAAGGTTTGAAGACAATACATTGCGGGCTTTGAAACGAGAAAGGGGCATGAGCCATGGAATGTGGGCAGACTCTAGAAGCTGCAAAAGTCAAGGAAACAGATTGTCCCCCAGAGCCTCCGTAAGGAACACAGCCTTGCTGACACCCCAGTTCTAGCCCAGCAAGACCCATTTCAAACGTCCAACCACCAGAACTATAAGAGCATGAATTTGTGTTGAGTCAACCCACTAAATCTGTGGTGATATGTTATCGGAGTCTCTGGAGGAGAGACCCGGCAAGCCGTACATTTAGGAATTGCCCCATGTGAATCTGAATTTTATGCTCAGGCAAATATGGAACCTTAGTCCCAGTGGGACCCTAGGTGTCGGCCAGCTCTGGCCATGCTGACCTCGAGGCCCCTGGGCTCACTCACCCCCAAGAGAAGAAACCAGCCGAAGAAACCCAGGACAGAGGCCAACTCTGTCATTTCACAGTTGGAGAGACCGAGGCTGAGCACTGGCCTGAGGTCATGAAGGAGTGACAGAGCTGAGACCAGAATCCAGGCTTCTTGAGTTGTCATTTAATATTGTTTCCACTGCATCACACTTCCTTTCATTCCTTACTCTCTCTAGCCTAGAATCTCGACGCCTAAGTGTGAGCGCCATTTATTGTTTCCCAGCACACGCATCAGGGGCTCGCTAGGCTGTGAGGAATCGGGCCCTGGCCTCGTGGAGCTGCTGCAGGTCCAGGGGTACCCGCTCCTCCACCGCAGTGGCGAGGGCTCTGACGTCACCTACTCCAGCATGGGCAGCTTCCCAGGGAGAGCGGGCATGGTCCCTAGGCTGCTCTCAGGAAGTGAAGGTGGCGCTGGCCAGGGCAGGAATGGCGGGGGCCTGCCACCAGAGAGGGAGCAGAGTGACAGGGGCCAAGACGGGGAGGGAGGAAGCAGGGTGCCTCCATCTTTGGAGCCCAGAGGTGCTCAGCAGGACTGAAGCAGAGAGAGCTGGGGAGGGTGAGAGGGAAATGGAGAAAGGAGGTTGGGGAGAGGAGCCAGAGTCAGGGACCCACCAGCCAAGAGGAGCTGGAGGACCGAGGCCCCGGCAGCCACAGCCCCGCTCACCTGAGCCATCGGGAATGGCCCTGACGAAGGTGGGCAGCATCTTCACCGAGGCCGTGGGGTTGGTGTCCTTCGCCAGGCCCTTCTCCATCTCCGCCTGGAACCGCGCCATGATGTCCAAAAGGGTCTCGTCAGAGAGCCGCATGTGATACAGGAACCTGTCCACCTGGAACAGATGTGGGCGACCAGGTTGGCTGCTGGAGGCGATGAAAACCCCACCCCACCATGAATCTGACTCTGGGGACAGCTTCCTGATGGGCATTCCCAAAGGCCCCCGCCTGACCCCTCACCAGGCTGGGGACAAGGCAGGCAGCTGGGAGAACAGAATGGGGCAGATTCATTCCTCTGACGGGCAAACTGAGGAAGAAGTGACTCCCCATTGCTCTCATGAAACAATAGTAGGGGGGAGGGACAAGAAGGATTCCAGGTTCCTTCTTCTTCTTCTTCTTCTTCTTCTTCTTCTTCTTCTTCTTCTTCTTTTCTTGTGTTACTAGAGATTGAACACAGGGGCATTCTACCTTTGAGCCACATCCCCAGCTCTATTTTATTTTTTATTTTGAAACAAGGTCTTGCTAAGTTGCTGAGGGTCTTGCAAGGTTGCTAAGGCTGGCCTCCAACCTGTGATCCTCTTGTCTTAAGCCTCCCAAGTACAGGTGTGCACCACCATGCCTGGCAAGATTCAGGGTGTGTGCATGTGTGTGTGTGTGTGTGTGTGTGTGTGTATATACGTGTGTGTGTGTGTGTGTGTGTGTGTGTGTGTGTGTATTACTAGGGATTGAACCCAAGAGCATTCTACCTCTGAGCTATACCCCCAGCCCTATTTTATTTTTTTTATTTTGAAACGGTCTCACTGAGTTGCTGAGGGCCTTGAACCTACAATCTTCCTGTTTCAGCTCCCAGGTACTGGGATTACAGTGTGCACCACCACGCCCAGGTAGGATTCAGGGTTTCTGATTCCCAGTTCAAGGCCTTCCCCATTATACCATTGCCTCTCCACTGAAAAATACTATCTATTGCTTGAATCTTCAATTCCTAAACATGAACTCTTTCTTTCATCCAATTGTGATAATATAGCTAACAACATTTCCCATTGTTTATTGGCTATTAGGAAGCTCAGAACTAAGTTGTTTCCAACTTCGATATTTAAAATCTAGTCTTTTAAATTTCCATATTGGTTTAACTGATATCATTCTATTTAAGAGGAAGTTTAATTTTTAAACTCACCTCAAATTGCTATTGGGAATGAATGGATGTCACTCAAGGAACCAAGAAGTTGAGGCAAAGGACCAAGCCCCAGTGGAGGATGGTGATAAAAATCATGGTGGTGTCTTCAGTGCACTTAACAGTAACATGTCTGTCAAGAATGGCAGAGAAGCTCCCTTCCCATATCACACTAATGCCCGCATTGCTGGTGGCAGTGTGGATTCCCTGGGCTCCCTGGCTGGGTTACTGACAGTGGCGTATGCACCCTGTGGCTGCCAGCTCTGTTGTATTGACCAAGCGCCCTCTCCCCGCATCCAGGTCAGGACGAGGCTTGGTTCCAGGCACATTCCTGGAGGGAGTACAGTTTTATCTAAGCCTAAGAGCATGTGGTACGGTCTACAAAGTGCTTTTGTGAATGCCACTTCATCAAATCTCATGACATCCCTTTGAGACAGAGAGAGCCAGAGTTATTGTCCCTAACTGAGAGATGAGGAATACGGACAGGCACAGGGCCGTTGGGCAGCATGAAGAGAGCTATGGTTGACGGGCAGGACTAGGGCTGTAACACACTCTCTGCATTCCCCTCTCCACAGCCTGCTTTGACTCACAGCTCCTGTGGGACCCGCAGGCCCAGCAGACCAATTAGACCAAAAGCACAGGGCTCCCCTTTATCCTAGGACAGGAGCCCGGCCGCCAGCCAGGCCTCGGAGGACAGGAGGACCTGATCCAGTGAAATGGCCCCATGGCTCTGGGGACATGGCAGGTGGAGAACCATTAGAGCCGTTAACAAAAAGGACAATTGAGCTTTCAGCATATTTGAGAAGAGTGTAACCAGGTCATGCTTCATTAAGAGCATCCTAATCACCCTGAGTCTGTTTATGACTAATTGGTCGGAACAGCCACACACAAATGGAGACAAGTGGTTGGAAGGGACATGACCCAAATAATTGGGGCTGGGAAAGGGTACAAGGTCCTACGTGGGAACTGAACTTGATCCTTTATCATCACGCCAAAGCCCTGACCGACTGATCATGCTTTGCTTGGCCAGAGAGTAGAAAGCTTCTCCAGGAATCCATGTAGTGCCATCCTTCGACGGGAGTCATGATTTTTCATGCCCTTTTGGGGTCATTTGTGAACACAGTCTAACAGAGTCACTTAGCCCCCTGGTTGCTGCTGCTCTTTCAGTAAGTTAGTTATAGCAGAAAGAATGTCAATTTAGCAGCTTCTTGTTTATTCTCTGTATCTTCCAGCACCTGGTACAGTAGCTAGAAGGGAAGAATGAAACTATGGGACCAAAAAAACAAAAAACAAAACCTATCTTTTCAGTCCAAGCAGGTGACCTGGGGGCATGTGTAACCAGGGCCACGGGTCCCAGGCATTAAGGAAGCAACCTGTGTGGCAGAAAACCAAGCCCACTTTTGTAGGGACTCACAGATCATAGTAGGGGATACTGCCTAAACAGGAGAGCCAACAAACACCGTATTTAACTTGGAAGAGCAAATTTAAAACCTTGAAGTTCAGACCTGCTGAATTACAGAATATAGGAGCTGGAAGGGGCCTTAGAGATCATTTAGTCCAAAGGTCTCATATTATAAATGAAGAGTCATAAAGAGATTCTGCTCTTTGGCCTACTGATTTCGCTTTGAGAATCTAGTCTCAGGAAATAATGCTAAATAGGGAGACTGATATATAGACCAGTGTTTATCACAGCAATCTCTTTTTCATTGAAAGGGATGTAATTTTTATTTTGAGTCAAACCAGTGAAAATTCTGAACAGAGAACCTAAATGGTCTGATTTATATATAATATTTTAATTGTTAAAGATAATGTTTTCAGCTGGGCATGGTGGCACACAACTGTAATCCCAGCTGCTTGGGAGACCAAGGCAGGGGGATCACAAGTTGAAGCCAACCTGGGCAACTTAGCAAGACCCTGTTTCACAGTAACAAACAAAAAGGGCTGGGGATGTTGCTCAGTGGCAAAGTGCCCCTGGGTTCAATCCCCAGTGTGGGGGGAAGGAAAAAAAAGGAATATCTTTGAAGGTATCCAAATATCCATCAAAAGGAAAAAGACTAAATAAATCTGACATAACTACTTAAATATTAGGAAGACATTAAAAACTATGAAGATAATGGAGAAATGTATATAAGTGGTTATGATAAGTATAATATGAGCAGAGCAAGATTCAGAACTGTACGTACAGCACAGCATCAATGTAAGTAGAAAAGCATCTGCCATGAAGAAAGACTACAAGCGCGTCCAATCAGCAAACAGGACAGTGTTTGTGATTAAAGGTAAATTAACAGTAACATTTCCACTTTTTCGTAATGTTGACTGTAAAAAACACACATTGAAAACCTAACCAGCCCTGTTCTTATGAATGAACCAGGTCAGTGGCCAGGCCCCGCCCAGTGTTATCAATAGGTCAAGGAATGTCAATACATTGAGTTGGAAAAGAAGCTGTCAGAATAGTTTCTCTCTCTCTCTCTCTCTCTCTCTCTTTTTTTTTTTTTTTTTTGTCTTAATGCTGGTATGAAGAGATTTTGTAAAACCGTTCCAGGGTCTGAACAGAAATCCTTGCAGGCAAGTCTGGCCCAGGATCTTGACAACTCCAGAGACAGGAAGCACAGACTGAGATGGCCACCACTACCTGCCCGAGAGGATGTGCTGTGCCTTTTGACCAGGTGTGTTTTCACCACAGGGAGGAATGTTCCCAGAACCTGTGACCCAACCTGACAACCATAAACCAGCCCCCACCCCACCAGGTGAGGGAGTACTTAAGAAGTCCTCCAACTTTCTTGCCTCCTGCAGGAGGGAGAAGGTCAACTCCAGGTATTGACAAAGGGCCTGGAGCACAGCAGTGCTGGACAAACGTGTCCTGCCTCGTCCTAGGCTAGAACAAAAGGTCACCACCATAGAGTGGCCGAGGGAAGGAAGTGACTGCGCAGAACCAAAGGTTTCAGGGTTCCAAAGCTCCCCCTGCGGGGCAACAGGCAGGTAACCACGGAAAGTGAGGTCTGAAGCCGGGCTGTTGAGGATTTTTTTTTCACCTCCTTGAGTAGCCAGTAGAGGGCTCTGTGAATCTAACCAGGTTAAATCTGATGGATTTCTATTTTTCAATTTGTTGCACCTCTAAGCTAACTCTCTAATTAACAAAACTTAAGAAAAGTTTATCCCACCAGGCACATGAGGGCTGGAAGGGCTATTCCTCTTCTTTTATTTCAAAAGCAGGAAGATTTCATAGCAAATGGAAAGAAAAAAGGCTGGAAGAGACATCTGCAGATTTAAGGTGTGTGTGTGTGTGTGTGTGTGTGTGTGTGTATGTGTGTGTGCACGTGCACATGCTGAGGATTGAATCCAAAGGGATTCTACCTCCAAGCTATAACTCCGGCCCTTTTTATTTTGAAACAGGGTCTTCCTAAGTTACTGAGGGCCTTGCTAAATCGCTGAGGCTAGCCTTGAATCTGCAATCCTCCTGCCTCAGCTTCCCAAGTACTGGGATTACAGGTGTGTGCCACTACACCCAGCTCAGATTTAGGTATAATCTGCATTATACCTTAAAAACATGGGAGCCCTGGCTGAGTCCGCCTGGCAGGAAGACTTCCACTATCTGTACCCTGAGCTACCTGTCCAGGGGCCTGCTGCTGCTGAGGCCAGCAGGTGTAGCCTGTGAGGCAGGCAGGGCTTGTTCCAGCTGCCTGGGGAGAATCCTAATTACCCCCCGTTGATGCTGGAAACCTTTAACTAGCCAACCTTGGATTGAATTCTGTAAACTAGTTCCTGGGGCAAAGTGACAAAATAACGCACACCATTGATAGAGCACTGTGGGCAAATGGCATGAGCCAATAACAGACTTTTCAATTATCACAGATTAAAACTCACATCCCAGCCAGGCGTGTGGCATACTTGTAATCCCAGTACTTGGGAGGCTGAGACAGACAGGAGGATCACAGGTTCGAGGACAGCCTCAGCAATTTAGCAAGGCCCCTCAGTAACTTAGGAAGACCCTGTTTCAAAATAAAAAATAAAGAAATAGGGCTGGGGGTATAGTTCAGAGGCAGAATGCCCCTGGATTCAACCCCCAGTACCACACATACACACACACATACACACACCACATATCTGTAGTCCTATCTATTTGGGAAGCTGAGGCAGGAGGATTGCTTGATCCCAGGAGTTTGAAGCCAGCCTGGGCCATGTAGTGAGACCCTATCCCAAATTAAATTAAGTAGCTGACATAGTGGCCTGTAATCCTAGCTACTCAGGAGGCTGAGGCAGGAGGATAGCAAGTTTGAGGCCAACCTGGGCAACTTAGCAAGACTCTGTCTCAAAATAAAATAAAAAGGGCTCAGGATGTAGCTCAGTGGTAAGAGAGCTGGCCTAGCATGTGTGAGGCCCTGTGTTCAATCCTCAATGTGTCAAAATATAAATAAATAAAACTCACAGCCCTCTTGGTGCTCCATTTTACATGTTTTCCATACATGAATAATCAGATCTGCTTCAAAAGTTCTTAAGACTTCTTTACAAATGACTCTTCCATTGTGGCCTTTCCCCCCAGATACCCCTGAATTAAGCACAAATCTCTTTAAGATTTCTAAAGACGTTCTCATCCCCTTCTGCATGCCCTATCTGCCAGGAAGTTCCAAGTGAAATTCAGAGTTGGGCACAGTAATGCAATGCCCAGGGGTGTGCGAGATTTACTTCCTCTTTTCCCTCTGAGTTTCTTACTGGCAATAGGCTCCCAGTATCTTTTCTAATAAGCTCTCTTAAATTCTTTCTTTTTTCGTGCAGTTCTGGGGATGAAACTCAGGGCCTCACATGCTAGGCAAGCGCTCTACCACTGAGTTGCACCCCCAGCTCTTAAATCCTTATTTGATACAGACAAGTTCTGTCCGTGAAGAATGGCCCAGGCATCTCTCAGCTCTGGGAGTCCTTACCTTCTTAATCTGATCCTCCTTCAGCTTGGTGAAGTAAAATGCCATCAAGTGTACCGCAAACATGTTCCCCAAGTTTGGTTTCCCCTGAGATAGGCAGAGATTTCTGTGCAGGGTTTTCCCCGTGTCTCCGAAGCGCCGCACACTTCCAGTTCAGCCTGGGAGCTGGGCTGCGGACTGAATAGTTCCAGTCTGCCTGGTTCAATGATTAAACTTCGCCCCCTGTCTCTGGTCCCTCCCTCTGCCACACACTTAATTGTCTAACAGGAGGCTCTGGTGGCAGCTGAGGGCCAGTGGAGGGGGAGGTTGGGAATTGATGGGTTGCTTGACTATTTGAGAGTCAGTCGGGTGCCACAAAATGTCATTGCTAAGCAACACTCTCAGGCCAGCCCTCCACCAAGCCCACTCAGCCAAGGAAAATCTTCTGAGAAGTTGGGAACTTAAAAAAGCCAACTTTCAGCCCGTGGAGCTGCTCCGCAAACTTCTAGTCCCAGACTTTCCTCTTTAGTCCCTTTCTCCTCTCCCCGGCGACATAACTCCATGACTCTCTGGTCCCCTAAGGAACTGCCTTAATTAAGACAGGGAGACTCCAAGAATGCTGGGGCAAATTCCTCCATTTATGACAGATCTGATCTCTTAGCTAACAGCCCCTGGTTAGTGGAAAGCAATCAATAAAGGTTTACCTATTCACCACATTAAGGCAGACAACCTTCATTTCACAGGTGGTGACTCAGACAAAAATATGTGTAAGAGTGAAGTCCCAGGATTCCCAAGGAAGCTGCTGCTAGAGAAAAACTGAAGTCACAGATGGCAAAGGTTTCATGCCACCTAGAGATTTGGTCGACTTGTTTATCTCACTCTTCATACTTGATGTGAGAGGGACCAGGAAGGAGGCTGACATGTGGGCAGGATAAACCTTGTACTCTTCCTATAGTCGTTGGCTGGCTAGCGAACTCAGTAACATCCGTGTTAAAGCAGACGTGGATGGAGCATCTACTAGTTCCATTTTATAGATGAAAAAACTGAGGCCCAGAAAGGGTAAGTGACTCACTCAAAATCACAGTTTATAAATGCTTCCTTCAGCCAGTAATCTACCCAAGAAGTTTGATCCCAGGCCCCAGCTCTTAACCAATACACACCGCCTCTCAAACGCCTCTTTCTCCCTGGGACACTCAATTGGTAACTATCAGCAGCATTCAATTGGGTTACTGTTAAGAATTTCAACCATTTGGCCAGGCATGGTGGCACATGCCTGTAATCCCAGTACTTGGGAGGCTGAAACAGAAGAATTCAGTAACTGTTAAGAAACAGGTTCCAGGTCAGGCTCAGCAACTTAGTGAGACTCTGTTTCAAAATAAAAAATAAAAGAGCTGGGGGTGTAGCTCAGAGGTACAATATCCCTGGGTTCAATCCTCAGTACAAAAAAAAAAAAAAACCCAGAATTTCAACCATTTGGAAAACTAAATACAGAGATATCACTTCAACAGAGTCTGTCCTGTGGGGGGAAAAGCAAATAAAGCAATTCCTAAACCGGGCGTGGTGGCACATGCTTGTAATCCCAGTACTTGGGAGGCTGAGACCAGAGGATCACAGGTTTGAGGACAGCCTCACCAAGTAGTGAGACTCTCATCAACCTGGCGAGAACCTGTTTCAAAATAAAAATAAGAGGAGAACCAAGATGGTGGGATAGTGAGAGGCAGTGTGTTGCTGGCATTCTGAGAGACCGAGCTCGGCCAGCGGGAAGACTGCATCTCGAAAAGAAAAGTAGGGCAGCCAAAACTCAACAAAACAATGAGAACCAAAGTGCAGCGGAATGCGAGGCAGTGGAAGGAGCGGAGGGCGGCAGGGAGCTCAAAGCATTTCACCTGGTAAGCAGAGAGTGGAGACAAAGGCGCCATCTTGGCTGAGCCACGCGGCTCCCGGAATCCTCCAGCAAAGAAACAGCTGATTCTCGTGAAACCAGCGATTATAGTCCACCATCGAAAGCAGTCAACATCGGACCATGATGAAGCCTAAGTCGAACCAGATCCACACCTACAACGGCAATGATTGCAAAGGGTGGGACGCGAGCATCAGCCCCCACAAAGAAAGTGATGCGGAGAGACATAGACAAGGTGGCCAGGCACAGGAGCACCCCAACACCGAGAAAACAAGTGGGTGAGACACGGCCCCCCTGGAGTAGCCTAGCACCAGCGCAGAACACCACAGCACTGAGGACATGGACGGACATGGCATGGCCCCCCAGAACCGCCCAATGAGAACACGGGTGAGTGAGATAAAGGGAGGCAGCGTGTCGCCGGCACTCCGAAACTCGGAAATCAGCTGGCAGGAAGACTGCTTCTTAACAAGAAAAGTGGGGCAGACAAAACTCAACAAAACAAAGAGAGCCGAAGAGCAGCGGAGTGTGAGGCAGCGGACAGAGTGGGGCGGGGGACTAAACAGAACTCCACACATTTCACCTGGTAAGTGGAGAGTGGAGGTGAAGGCACCATCTATGCAGGGCCACGCCTACACTGCAACTCCTGGAGACCAACAGCAAAGAGACAACAGACCCTTGTGAAACCAGAGACTATAGACCGCCATTGAAACCAATCAACTCCAGAACATGATGAAGCCCAAGTCAATCCAGACCCGCACCTACAACAACGATGGTTTCAAGGGGTGGGCCGTGAGCCTCTGCTCCCACAACGAGTGAGATGGGGAGAGACAAAGATGAGGTGGCCATACACAGGAGCAGCCCAACTCTGAGAACACGAGCCAGCGAGCCACAGCTCCCCATGAGCAGCCCAACATCGTCCTGGAACAACCCAGAACTGAGGACATAGGTAGATGGGACATGGCCCCTCCCCAGCAGCCCAGCACTGAGAATATGGGTGGGTCAGCCCCTGGCCCTGCCCCCAGAGACGACCGCACTGGGGACGCAAGGTGGGCGAACCCTCGGCCCTGCCCCCAGAGAACCCCTCCCCCAGCGCTGGGGACACGGGGCGGGTGAACCCTCAGCCCCACCCCCGGAGACCCCCCAGCACTGGGGACGTGGGGTGGGTGAGCCCTTGGCCCTGCCCCAGGATACCCCCCCAGCACTGGGGACACGGGACAGGCAAGCTCTTGGCCCCGTCCCCAGAGAACCCCTCACCCTGGTGCTGGGGACACAGGGTGGGCGAGCCCTCAGTCCCGCCCCCCCAGAGAACCCCTCCCCCAGGTGCTGGGGACACGGGGCGGGCAAGCCCTCGGCCCAGCCCCCAGAGACCCCTGGCACTGGGGATACGGAGCGGTCGAGCCCTTGGCCCCGCCCCCAGAGAACCCCTCTCCTGGTGCTGAGGATGCAGGGCAGGCAAGCCCTTGGCCCCGCCCCCGAAGACCCCTGGCGCTGGGTACGTGGAGCGGTCGAGCCCTCAGCCCTGCCCCCAGAGAACCCCTCCCCCTGGCGCTGGGGACGCAGGGCGATTGAGCCCTGGGCCCCACCCCTGGAGATCCCCAGCGCTGGGGACGTGGAGCGGGAGAGCCCTTGGTCCCACCCCCAGAGAACCCCTGGCACTGGGGATGCGGGGCAGGTGAGCCCTCGGCCCCGCCCCCGAAGAACCCCTCCCCCCAGCGCTGGGGACACAGGGCAGGTGAGCTCTTGGCCTGCCCCTGGAGATCCCTGGTGCTGGGGACGCGGGGTGGGTGAGCCCTTGGCCCTGCCCCCAGAGAACCCCTCACCCCAGCATTGGGGACGCAGGGCGGGCGAGTCCCCGGCCCCACCCTGGAATACCCCAGTGCTGAGGTCACAGGAGGATGAGCCACAACCCTGCACAGGAGGGACTCTGGACAAAGAGAGAAAACCTCAGATGAGCGAAGAAGGTGAACTAACTGGGGGAGATGGGAGGGAAGGAGAGGGAAACAAACTGGTGTACAGGATGGACTTACACAAAGATATCAAAGTCAACTACTATGCTGAAAACAGGAAGGGGGAGGGAAGGGGTAGGAATTGGGGAGGGCTAATTGACCGATGAGTGCATGTATACATCAACCACCCTGAAATCCTTCAAGATGTATGATTGCAATGAACTAATAAAATAAAATTTAAAATAAAATAGGGCTGGAGGTGTAGCTCGGAGGTAGAATGCCCGAGTTCAAACCCCAGTACCACACACACACACACAAAGAAAAAAAGAAAGAAGAAAAAAAGGAAGGAAGAAAGGAAGGAATTCCTAGCAGAGTGTGGTGGTACACACTTGTAATTCCAGTACTTGGGAAGCTGAGACTGGAGGATCTGGGTTTGTGGCCAGTCTCAGCTACTTAATGAGGCCCTCTGCAACTTAGTGAGACCCTGTTTCAAAATAAAGAATAAAAAAAATAGGGTTGGGGGTGTAGCTTGGAGGTAGAATGCCCCTGGGTTCAATCCCCAGTACCGCAAAAAAAAAAAAAAAGTTACAATGGCCAGTGGGCAAACAGAAACAAAGCCATAACCAAAGGTCTCCGTGGTCTCCTGGTTGCTTGTGTGAGTCACTAGGCAGCCTGTGGAATTTTAATCAGGCCAATGACACCAGAGGATGCTCATCTGTTACATCACCCCTTTTTTAACCTGAGCACATTAGCACCTACATTCCAGGTCTGGGTTAACTGACTAAACCAAGAAGTTTTGTGGTGGTGCACGCCTGTAATCCCTGTACTTGGAAGGCTGAGACAGGAGGACCGCAGGTTTAAGGAAAGTCTCAGCAAGTAGTGAAACTCTGATCAACCTAGTGAAACCCTATCTCAAAATAAAAATAAAATCGGGCTGGGGGTGTAGCTCAAAGGTAGAATGCCTCTGGGTTTAATCCCCAGTACCACAAAAAAATATATATATGCATTTGGAGTCATCTAGCCAGGCGCTCTAATTGTATAGAATCAAGACAAAATAATTAGGTCATTCTAGCACTCCTCGTCTGATTATTCCACTCCAGCCCTGGGACTGTCCACCCTATTAAAGATCTACGTAGCTACTCAAAGATATCTGAGTATAAGTTTTATAAACACTTGGATTTCACTTAAGAACACACATGTAGCTGCACATGGTGGCGCACACCTATAGTCCTGGTAGTTGAGAGGCTAAGACAGTAGGATCATAGGTTCAAGGCCAGCCTCAGCAATTTAGCAAGTCACTCAGCAATTTAGTGAGACCCTGTTTCAAAATAAAATAGGGCTGTAGGAGTAGCTTGGAGGTAGAGTGTCCCTGGGTTCAAGCCCCAGCACCAAACAGAAAAAGCACATGTGTGAGGGTTGTCACTCACTAGTGACGTTCCAGTTAAGACATATTACCCATCAGGCCCAAAACTTCCATGTAAGAAGGGAAACTCGTCTTTATACACACCTCCAACTTCATAGAGCTCTACTATAATCCTCATGGTCCCGTGTCAGGCCCAAAGATAATATCTGCTTTCCTTTAAGTACTGAGCCTGCTAGGAGGACTGGAAAGCCAATAAAATTGACTTGTTCGTTCAGCAAACACATCTATGGTGTCCACTAGGTGCTTCACAATAATATTTCCACAGCAACTACCATTCTCCCCATTTTACAGATGGAAAAGCAGAGGCCCAGCGCCCCACTGGCACCTAGTGAAGTAGAGGTTTGAATGCAGGCATGCTGGCTCCAGAGTCCGCACTTAGCTGCTGACCTGCAGGCGGAGCACAGGGGAATGGGGACTGAGGCTGGAGGCCGCCCAAAGCTGGGGAGCACCGTGGAAAGCACACGGGCCCTGCATCCTCCCTTGGCTCTGCTTTCCCTGAGGGTGAAGGGCCAAGTCCAAATCTGCAATGGGCTCATGGTCACTGTGTGAATGAAGGGAAATCACTGAGACCACGCAGGGGAAGGCAGGCGGCCCACAGCGCACACACGAAGAGCATCCCCTGAATCGGCACCTTCACCCGGTTAGGAACACTTTTATTTCTTTGTGTGGTAACAGGGATGGAACCCAGGGGCTTCCTACCTCCCAGCTACACCTTTAGCCCTATTTTATTTTTTATTTTGAAACAGGATCTCACTAAGTTGCAGAGGGCCTCACTAAGTTGCTGAGGCTGGCCACGAACCTGCGATCCTCCTGTCTCAACCTCCCAAGCACTGGGATTACAGGTGTGCACCACCATGCCCAGTTTAGAAGCCCTTCTTTTTTTTTTTTTTTTTTTTTTTTGCAGTACTGGGGATTGAACCTAGGGGCATCCTACCTCTGGGCTACACCCCCAGTCCTATGCCCTATTTTTTTATACTTTATTTTGAAACAGGGTGTCATGAAGTTGCGGAGGGCCTCACTAAGTAGCTGAGGCTAGCCGTGAACCCAGATCCTCCGGTCTCAGCCTCCCAAGTACTGGAATTACAAGCATGCGCCACCACGCTGGGCTCTAGAAGCCCGTCTCAAAGTTTGTATTTCATCTCATCCCATTGGTCCCTTGGGATAAGAAAATGTGTGCAGCCCTGTCTGTCCATTTGGTCAAACAACTGTGAACCATTTGTAGGTACCAGTTTCATTTGCGGGAATTATAGGGACAGTTGGAAATTTTGTAAGAATTCTGCTTCTGTTACCAAAGAAAATAGAGCTTGAATTCTGCCCTGTGTTTTCTTTTAGTGGCAAGCCTGAAGTTGTCCATAACATAAATCAGTCTGGCCTGCTGGTATTCTACTTGCTGCAAAAGAGTGAGAACAAATGTCCATAAAAGAAAATCAGTGTAAAAACTTTCAGACTCTGCCAGTAGTTACAGTTACTATGGTGTCTCCACGGGAGCAACCGTGAATGACACAGAAATGTTAACCTCAGCAAGTTTTAAAAGAATGCTGCTGATCATTTTTCATAGGTTTGTTGCTAACCTAGAGAAGACAGGGAATACTCATGAAAAAATTACGACAGAAATGTTATCACAACTGTACATAAGAGCCATCTTTGCAAAACACATATCAAGAAAGACAAGCCATATGAGGAAATGCAATTCATATGGCTTTTCTCAGCATAATTACAATCCCCATTACACAAAATATCCAAATTCTGAAAGCATACAAGACTTCTGGTTAAACATGGCATAAACCCAAGAGGACACAGAAATGAAAGGAGCCAGGCGTGGTGGCACACGCTTGTAATCCCAGTACTTGGGAGGCTGAGACAGGAGAATCGCAGTTTCGAGGACAGCCTCAGCAAGTAGTGAGACTCTCATCAACCTAGTGAGATCCTGTATCAAAATAAAAATAAAGCCGGGCGTGGTGGCGCACGCATGTAATCCCAGTACTTGGGAAGCTGAGATCAGAGGATCCCGGTTCTTGGCCAGCCTCAGCTACTAAGTGAGGCCCTCCGCAACTTCGTGAGACCCGGTTTCAAAATAAAGTATAAAAAATAGGGCCGGGGGTGTAGCGCAGAGGTAGAACGCCCCTGCGTTCAATCCCCGGTACCGCAAAAAAAAAAATAAATAAAAATAAAAATAAAAAGGGTGGGGGTGTAGGTCGGAGGTAGAATCCTTCTGGGTTCAATCCCCAGTAACACACACACACACACACACACACACACACACACAAATAAGCAGGTAGGCCCCAGGCACACCTCTCCACCAACCCCACCTCTTCTGGAAAGTGGGCATTTATTCTCTAGAAAGATTGAACCCAGTAGCCCTTGGACCCAAGGCCACAGGTACCATGGGAAGTGGGAGGGAGGCACAGACTGAAAATAGGGCAACCAAATGAAGCCCTCAAACTGAGCAGTGGGCTCCAACCAGTTTTTTCTGTCTAGCCTGTACCAACAGACAGCTATCCATGCACACTCCTTTCCTCCCTCACTGACAGGAGGTGGGAAATCCTGCTTTTCCTCTGGTATTTTCCTTTACTAAATGGCCTCAGAGGAAACATTAAAAACCTAAACATGCCAGGTGTGTGGCTCACGCTTGTAATCCCAGTACTTGGGAGGTGGAGACTGGAGGATCCGGGTTCGCGGCCAGCCTCAGCTATTTAGTGAGGCCCTCCGCAACTTCGTGAGACCCGGTTTCAAAATAAAGAATAAAAAATAGGGCCGGGGCCGGGCGTGGTGGCGCACACTTGTAATCCCAGTACTTTGGGAGGCGGAGACCAGAGGA